>PHNY01300069.1:4782-16875 GCA_003724115.2 Anethum foeniculum
GAAGAACACCAATTCAGATTAATCAGAGAGATTGAGAGAGAGAGAGAGAGAGAGGGAGAAGATGATATCAGACGGAGGAGTAGAGGAGGAAGAGAAATATCTAGCCGCTGGGATCGCCGGCCTTCAACAAAATGCTTTCTATATGCATCGTGCTCTTGTATGCATCTCCTTCCTCCCTCCCCTTATTACTATTTACTACTAATCGATTGCTTTCCCTAATTATTCACTACTATTAATATTTGAATTGGATCCAATCAGGATTCCAACAATCTCAAAGATGCGCTCAAATACTCCGCTCAGATGCTCTCCGAGCTTCGCACTTCCAGGCTCTCCCCTCACAAATACTACGAACTCTGTACTCTCTCTCTCTCTCTCTCCCCCTCTCCTTCCTTTGATCTCCCTATTTACTTTTAGTTTTCATAATTCCTTTTCTTAATTCAGATATGCGAGCATTTGATGAACTCCGAAAGCTCGAGATGTTCTTCAGAGAAGAGACTAAACGCGGGTGCTCTACTATTGAGCTATATGAACTTGTCCAGCACGCTGGTAACATCTTACCCAGGCTGTAAGTTATATTACCCTACCTTTCCTAATTTCACATTGCTTAATTATACTACTCTATCATTCTTTCAATTCCGATTAATTTGTACTTGTCAAATTTAGGATTAAGGGTTCAGTGTACTACACCAAAATGCTGTATATCAGGCTTTATATTTGAGTAATTGGTGTAAATAGATAATAAAGTTTAAGAAGCTGACATATTGTTATAGTCAAGATGCATATCGTGCATCCATTCCTCTACAAACTTCTTATGTCTTGTTTAAGCATTTGTATGCCTTTTCCCCATAAACTACGTGCCTAGGTGGGGAATAAACAGTTAATTTCTCTTTTCCAAATAGATTACCTTGTTTAAAAATTTAGACTTACTCCCTTGACTACCAATAAGCTTGTATTTCAATGTTATACCATTTGCATAAAGGTGGTTTGACTATGTGCTCATATCTTAGGCCAACATATACGGTTCGAATGGAACACATTAACTCAAAACTAAATATCAATATATGGTGACTGCATTGTAATCTTTTATATATTAATTTATGGAGGCCTGTTGTTGAGACTAAGACTTCATTCACATAATCCATTCTAACCCAATATTGTTAGTGGCTCCAGATTTCACTAATCTTTATATGATCTTTACTTGTTAACCGATCTTCATATTAAATTTGTAATCCCTATATGACTACAAAGAATCTTGATTTGTGAACTTGTTGATTCCCAAATAGTTTTAGCCTTGCTGCTTACTTCTGGAAGGGTTGTGTTTATATTATTTTTGGAACTAAGCGCAGGGGAAACAATTTTCCTGTATATATTGATGTAGACAGTATTTAGCTCATTTTTACCCAATTACTGATTATCATAAGTTTTGGAGGATGTTTACTAGGGGTGGGGGGTCCCCAGAATAAGTACTTGGTTAAAGAAAATTGTTTTCCCGCCCCAAATAGGTGTGTTTCCTTCTCCCAAATGACCTCTTATTCTGGAAACTACCTTTTTTAGACCCCCTCTAGAGAAGTAATTGCAGAATTGCGTACAATACAAGAAGCTGATATTCTTACTTACTTTCTATGTTTTCAATATTTAGTTTATTGAGTTCCACCTGCTTCCTTCAATAGGTGCATGTTGGATTATCAAGTAAATAGTATTAGATTTTATACAAGTCAGACCTTAATACTAAATAAATTTATGGTCTCTTCTTTTTCGGCATCAGGTATCTCCTCTGTACAGTGGGATCTGTGTACATTAGGTCTAAGGAGGCTCCGGCTAAGGATGTTTTGAAAGACCTTGTGGAAATGTGTCGTGGAATACAACATCCTCTACGTGGGCTTTTCCTAAGGAGTTATTTATCTCAAGTTAGCAGGGACAAGTTACCTGATATCGGCTCTGAGTACGAAGGGTACTAACTTTAACTTCTTATAAAATACTTCAATGCAAAATAAGGCAGAGTGATCCATATGTTTGTGCTTCAATTGTATCAAGACCGGATTGGTTTCTTGTTATATTTTAGATACTAGTTAAATTTTGGAATTTTACTTTTACAACCCGAACAAGTAAGTTCTATCCCACAAACAAGAAACAATTACAAACATTCCATCTGTTGTGGTCCAACTTGAGAAAATTTGCTGCTGAAGTTGACAGGAATACTAAAATAAAATGTTGGTTTTGAAGATTGCAAGCTATACTAATTTGGTTATGAAATGCTTTTGTGTAGCTTTTGATAACTGTCTAATTTGAAATCAATTTGTGGATTCCCTGGATTCAATATCTAACATGGACATATGTCCAAGCGTTGGACTAGGCAACACGTGAAACTTGACATGTTTTTCCCTAATTAGACTGTTTGCTGCCCATATCGTGCAGAATGACAAGTGTTCCACATGTGTTTTAAAGGTGAAACAAAGATCTAAGTAACATAGATGTTTTGTAAGTCATATATTAACATGTAGACAGACTTCATAGGTGTTAAAAAAGTCGCAGAATCTAGGACATCTTAAAATGCTCGTGCTCTTGTATATGGCACTGATTAGATGTACATCACAATCACCTACTTGTATAGTTGTGTTGAGACTTAGTTTCTTTTGCATTCAAGCTCAACAAGATCTATCTAACTCTTGTGCTGAGCTCATTCATGACGCGTCAGCTATGGTTGTTAATTGTTATGATAAATTGAAATCTGCAATAAAATGCTTTATTAGACCTGCTTCCAGCATTTAGTAGATCGGGTGACACCTATTACATTTTCTGAATATTGAAAGGTATATCCTTTTGTACATAGTTTGATTGACAAATTGATAGATAGATAGATAGAGATAGATGGATAGAAGCAGGATTTAAGTGTTGTGACTCCATAGTTATGGCAAGAAATTTTTTTATATCCTCGACATTTTACACCGTTAGGGAGTCATGTTAGCAACCTGATATCTATTTGTTCCTCATTTTCTGCAGCGATGCAGATACAGTTTCAGATGCCGTAGAGTTTGTACTTCAGAATTTCACAGAAATGAACAAACTTTGGGTCCGGATGCAACATCAGGTTAGTTGAAATATTTATGCTATATGCTATCCCACTTAAACATGCACGAGGTCATAATGACTGCCCCGGGTACAAAAAAATCACCAGAGCATTTTTTTGTCTTCATACACATGTTCTTGTGATTTTCAGTCATTCTTATTCTTTGCTGATTATATTTGAGGCTTGCGTTTGACCTCTATGGTCTGCAGGGACCTGCTCGGGAGAAGGAGAAAAGAGAGAAGGAGAGAAGCGAGCTTCGTGATCTTGTAATTATCAGTAATCTTGGCCCTTTTGTTTATTTCACTTGAAATCAGGTTAGAATTGATTTCAGTTTACCAATTATTAGAGGCTATTTTTCTGTTTCATGTTGATCAGGTAGGAAAGAATTTGCATGTTCTCGGTCAAATTGAAGGTGTTGACCTTGATTTGTATAGAGATACTGTGCTTCCAAGAATCTTGGAGCAGGTGAGTGCTGTTTATCTATTATTTTTATTTGTAGAAGCTGTAGAATTTTACGAGGTTGCTCTTGGAATATAGATTGATGATCTTGTATTGCAATCATGTTTTTGTAGGTCGTGAATTGTAAAGACGAGCTCGCACAATACTATTTGATGGATTGCATCATTCAGGTGTTCCCTGATGAGTATCACTTGCAAACTCTTGAAATTATATTGGGTGCCTGCCCCCAGCTTCAGGTTGGTTGGATGACTTCTTTTGTGCAACTTAATTGCAATGCTTCTGAATTGTTGAGATTTATACTGAAATATGATATGGGCGCCATCATCAAAATATTGAACTTCAAGCACATTGCAGCTTCCAAGTGTTTCATAGTTTTTGAATATTAATATCTGTGCTTGCATGCATGTAAAAATAACAGGTTATGATTTATATTGAAGATTTATGTTAAGATAACATGTTCTTAATTTGTAAAGAATCATTCAGTAATTTCCAGCTTCACGTAGAAGTCAATGTACTAAATGGCATTGGTCTTGAATGTATATAAATTGTAATTGGCGGCAGAAGTTGCTTTCAGAATGAAATATCTATAATTTGCCGTGATCTCATATATGATCATAAAGAATTATTATTGAACCATCTAATTGCCTGGGTGGTTTGTTTCAGCCATCCGTTGATATTAAAACTATTCTTTCTCGACTAATGGAGAGGCTTTCAAATTATGCCGCTTCAAGTGCAGAAGTGAGTAACTTGTGCTTTTGACCTGGAAGTCAGGAACTGCATATATATTCCAGTGCCTAATGGTTTGATCTGCAGGTTTTACCCGAGTTCTTCCAAGTGGAAGCTTTCGCAAAACTGAGCAACGCCATAGGAAAGGTAATTTCAGTAGCTTAAGAGTGTGCATTAGAAGCTTTGTGATATCTAGAAATGATTTCATATATTTGACTTGATAAATTTTTATATAAATATTTAATGTTCGAGACGTCTCTGATTATTATTATTATTATTATTATTATTATTATTATTATTATTATTATAATTATATTTCCCAATTTTGTCTGTCTGCTAGTATTGTAATTATCTATTGACATTGACAGAAACTTTTTATCTCATGTGCAAGTGCCTCACGTTATCTTTTTGCTTCTAGGTCTATGCTATATATCTTGTTTGAGCTTCTGTGTTGATGCAGGTGATAGAAGCTCAAGCTGACATGCCTATTGATGGAGTTGTAACATTATACTCTTCTCTGCTGACATTTACTCTTCATGTCCACCATGACCGTCTTGACTATGTGGATCAAATATTAGTAAGTTTTGCCTTTAGAATATATACGGGAGATCATGATATTTTCTGCACAGCCTTCTGAATCTCTCTGCTTAGGATTTAGATTTTAGTGCGTGTGTCAGCTGCCTTCTTGCAAAGTCTCTACTTTATGTTAATGATAAATAGCTGCAAGAGCTTCATGCATACTCATCGTAATTGATTTATTGTTTGAAGGAATGTCTTTTATCTTAGCTACACAACCTTTAGTATTGTCTTCTATCACTCATTAGATAAGATCTATCCAACATATTTTTACCAGATATATTGTGTTGAATGGATGTAGCAGTTTCGTATAATCAAATAAATCCAATTAAAAATATTTCTGACATTTGTTTAAAAATATACATCAGACATGTTCCTTTATTCTATATGTGGCATGAAGCCACTAGTTTATATGACCGTTCTTGTCATGCAAAAAGGTTGTGAAGCTTTTGCTAAGATGCTTACAAGCTGGAAAGCAGGGGTGCGGCGTACTGCGCACCCCATACGTTTGGGTATGGTGGTGCGTGGGGGTGCGGCCCGATAAGCACGGGATTCTCCAGGTGGTGTTTCATTGTATTTTCCTGCTCCAATTCGTGGGGGGTGCGGGAAGGCGGTCGTCTCCGGTCGTTTTCGTTGCCGTTCTCCGGCGATCAATCGTGACATCTTTCTTCCACCGTTATTAGTTGGACAACTAAACTTCTCTTCGACGCCTTTATCGCCGATCTGTGTGTCTGAGTGATTTATTAAGATGTATAATATGTGTGTATATGTGGGTTGTATGAGTCAGACTTCTGTATCTGTTTGCTTGCTATGTTACTCGGACTCTTCATTTTACCTTGGAGTACCCGTGTCAGACACTCGACACTTGGACATGGACACTCGAACTTGGACACTTATTTTCGGCTAAAAATATGCATATTTTTCAAAATGTTGCCGCGTCCGATACTTGGACACGTATCCATGTCGGACACTTCTAGCCGAGTCCGAGTAACATAGTTTGCTTGTAATCAAGGAAATTAGCTGGCTATTTGAGTACCGGACACGTGTTTTCTTTAGCATATAAATGATTCTTTTTGGAAATAAGCATATAAATTGGACTTTATTAATTTTATAAATTTGATAAATTATTATATGTACTGGATAAGTATGTCTACTACCACTTTTGTCATGTATTATAACTAATTATTTTGTGGATTATTTAATTAAAATGTAAATTATAAATAAATATTTTTAAAATATATTAATATTTGCCGTATTAATATATTTTAATACATATTTTAAAATTTGCCAAATTCCCGTATCCCCGCACCGCGCATCCATGCACCCACACCCGCACTTGTGCTTAACAGCTTGCAAGTATCATTTCCAAGCTCGTCATATCAATCCTTTGTTAAGCTTGTTTCAGTTACTCTTAGTTCTGTATTGCCCCCTCTTATCTGGAATTCTAGCTGTAAACAAAGAAAAGAACAGATATAAAACTGAACCGCAACTTTACTTTAATGATTACAATGTTGTAATTTAAATCTCTAATTTATTGAAAACTGTGTTTAAACTTTAAACATGATACTTGCAAGGAGTCATGATTATCCTGACGTGGAAGATATAGGATTTCAAAATCAATTGCCCACCCATGGTTGAGACCTTAGCACAGGAAGTGCTTCTTTTATATTATCTTCAGGGCCGAGTCAAACCTGAGTAGCAAGAAATGCATGTTACTTGCTTGAACATTCAATTAGCAAAACATAGTAGCTCCAACAATTTCAGTAGATCTGGCTCTTGTCTTGGTTAAGTTCATCGATCGGGTCATCAGTCTGTTTTCATAGTGGTCGACTCAGAACCAGAAAGTTCAGTATGGCAAGGATCTGAGCATGATTTTATGCCTCTGTTCCCCTCCTCCCAAATGATCTAGTTCTTTACACAGTAGTCCTTTGTAATATATGTTAATATATATGTTTAAACTTATTTGGATTGCTGAACTCTTTTCTACAGGGTGCATGTGTAGGTAAACTTTCTGTCGTCGGAAAGCTTGAAGATAGTAAAGCCACAAAACAGATCGTTGCTCTTCTAAGTGCTCCTTTGGAGAAATATAATGATATAGACATTGCATTAAAACTTACCAACTACCCCCGTGTGTTAGAGTTCCTAGACCAAGGAACTAATAAAGTGATGGCTAATGTTATTATTCAAACTATCATGAAAAACAAGACTTGCATCTCCACAGCAGACAAGGTCAGTTTGTCACAGTACATCCATTCTCTTAAGTTTGCTTTTGAATAACAGGTTCTGTGTTTCTCTGTAGGTTGAAGCACTCTTTGAACTAATCAAAGGACTTATTAAGGATTTGGATGGAAATTTTGACGAGGTGATAACTATTTATCATTTGTTAGTTTCATTAATTATTCTGCCTAATAGAAGTCGGGACTTCTCATTTTAGTTGCAGAGTTGAGATATTCCACTTAATCTACATGTTAATCCATAATGATTAAGTGTGTTGGTTTAAAGTAAGCATGTCTTAAGAACTTTTTCTCCCATACTCAGGTAGATGATGAAGATTTTAACGAGGAACAGAATGCTGTTGCACGACTTATCCAGATGCTATATAATGATGATCCAAAAGAGATGTTAAAGGTAACAGTAAGATTTTGTACTTGAGAAGAATTTCATGGCATTGAGGTACATTTTATGTGCAGACTCCTTGCAGTGACGGCTAGGTCATTTCTTAATATAGAATTAATATCACACATACTTATTTTGATGTGGAATAATCAAGACACTCAATTTGATTATAAATTGTACAATGTCATGACACCAGTTTGAAATTTCGTAGTGTACCTTCTTATATATTCTGCATTTGACTCTTGAGAATAATGGTTTTGATACAAAATAAATAGACAGCAGGATCTAGGTTATGAAATAAAGCTACATTATCCTTTATAAGGGACTTGTATCACAACTTATTCAGTTTCTTCCTTACCTGGTAGACCACATTCTGCGAACATTTTGTCTCATAAGTTCTTTCTTGAAGTCCTCCCGCGTTTCTATCTCGCATAGGCCCTTTTGCTGGTTGGTATGGTTCCTATGCCACAATTTATTTTTGTCCCTTTGAAGGAGCTGATAGTGTTTGCTAGTGACTGTAATTAAATTCATATTTGTTTAGGTTAATATTTTTTCATATCAGGTGTCTACCCTAGGAATTTAAGTATGCTTTTTCTGGCATGTTTTCTGTCCTGGATAATTAATTCCTATCCGTCTTAAGTTTTAGCTGAATAGCTTGAACTTATTCTACTTTTATGGTGTTCACATCAGTTGCATATCTCAGTTGTCACTAGTTATATTATCAATCCCTTTTTGGTGATGAAAGAGGTTTCTTTATTTTACTATAATTTTATTGTGTTTCATGATCTACTTTCTTATCCTATATAACCTATTAACCTCAATGTTCTGAAGTACAAATAATATGCATATCAGATGACATAACATGCTAATGGTTGGGGCTGATTAACTTCTCATTGCAAATTCTGCTTTCAGTGTAATGTTTTAGCTTCCGACCTCTTTCTATTCGAGTTTCAGATTATATGTACTGTGAAAAAGCATATCATGGTAGGAGGAGCAAAACGGCTTCCGATTACTGTCCCTCCCCTTATTTTTAGTTCTCTCAAGGTAAGACTGTTAACTACCTCTGTACTTCTGCCTTGTTTACCTAAATGTTTGTCGTAAACAAATTTATGGATTGCGAATGCGCAACAGCAAATAAAATCAACTGTTACTCAGTATTGATTAGAGGGTCTCTAGTGTTAAGTGTGCTAAATAGAAACAACTTTGGACGACCCTAGTATTTTGTAGGTCTTGCCAACTAGTATCACTTGCCACATTCTATGTTTCCTGTTATGCTGCTTCTTATCTGCAGTATGCTGACAACTTATTGCCCTACATGCAGCTGGTTAGGCGGCTGCAGAGCCAGGATGAAAATTCTGGTGAAGAAGAGGAAGATGCAGCAGTTACGCCAAAGAAAATTTTTCAGATACTGAACCAGGTAAACTCTACTAATCGAGAGATGGTATTTCATGGTCTGTGCTGCAAGAGGCATCATGGTAAACTCAGATATGTACCTTTTTTTTAGTAACTCAGGTTATGGTATGAATGTTAACTAGTTATCAAGTCGACCTTAGCTCTACCCTGATCACTGTAGTTCGAAGAAAAGTATAATGTTTTCTCTCCCTGCTTCTATTCCCAGTCCTTTCTGCTCTAATCCAAACCAATGATACAAGGAACGGGGAACGTTGTCATGAATGGCGACCCAGTTCGTTCGTCCCCGATCCCGGTACAATCACGACCGGAAACGTTGGGGGTCGCGACCTGAAATGCCGGAGGTGACAACCCATAAGAATACATGTGGTTTTTCACTTTTTCTTTCAGATCAATGTTAGGAATCGATAGGTTTTGCTGGGGAGTTTTAATGGGGTTGTTTGCAAAAGAAGAAGGATTAGAAAGAGAAGGAAAAAATATATGTACACATAGAAATACACCATATCCAATATCTAATAAAATAAGAAGACAGTACGTTGTATTTAGACACATTTTCTTTCATCCCTTTTTTTGATAATTGTGCCAAATTTAAAGGAGGCCAGTTGTTATCACGTTGCTTTCCAACTTCAAAACAGCAAGTCAAGTTGTGTTTCCAATATAATTATTAATGAAAACAATTTCATAATAATTTCTTTTTAAAGTCCAGTCATTAAAATAATGGAATAACATAATACTAAAATTTGACTTATTTTTCGAGAGCAATAGAAAATTTGACTAAAAATTCAGATATATTATATAATATAGAAAAAATAATTACACTTTACAACTGAAAAGTATATTTTTATTTATATAACTTAATTTTTTTCAGTATTTTAAAAGAATAATCTGGATACTCCTAACATAAATTTTATGAATTAATATGGCACGTCGTAGCCCTGCGTTCCCTTGTACCCGGTCGTTCCCTCGTACCCGAAACGCTCAAGGCAGCCTTCCACGTATCCGTTTTCGTACTCCGTTTCGCGCCGAACCGCCTTGTAACATTGATCCAAACATCGTTTTATATAAATCTTTTGTTTTTGCTTTCAATTCTTTATCCAAATGCTAGTATTTTGCTGCAGTCATTTTACAAATGCTCTTAGTGTGTGTGGTAATGTATTGCAGACGATCGAGGCTCTATCTGTCATTCCTGTACCTGAACTGGCTCTGCGGTTATACCTACAATGTGCTGAGGTACAGGCAGTCTATACCTTTTTGATCATCACCAAATGTTAATGTTGTGTTCTGACTTTACCTTCTCTTGTGATGTTTGGTTGATTCTCAGGCAGCCAATGACTGTGATCTAGAGCCTGTAGCATATGAATTTTTTACCCAAGCATATATACTCTACGAGGAAGAAATATCGGTACGCGGTCAAGATATATTTTTCATGGACACTCAACTTTGAAACCTGCAAAGAATTGTCAAATTATGCTTACTGTATTTCCTTTTTATATTTTAATAGGATTCTAAAGCACAAGTGACAGCAATACACCTAATTATAGGTTCTCTGCAAAGGTTACATGTCTTTGGTGTTGAAAATAGGGATACCCTGACACACAAGGCTACTGGGGTAAGTTTATAAAGTTGCGTTTTTTCCAGATAACCAGGCTTCATATAAGGATTTACTTTTTTCCTTCGGCAGTATTCTGCAAAGCTTTTGAAGAAGCCTGAGCAATGCAGAGCTGTTTATGCGTGCTCACATCTCTTTTGGGTTGACGATCAAGATAGCATCAAAGATGGGGAGAGGTGCATTACAGTACCCTTTAGCATTTATTACGAAGTTGTTAAGCATTGAAATCTTCAGGACATTGCAATCATCGACTGCATATCTTGTGGATCTTTTAGTTATGGATATGATGTGTTTATGAAATTCATGATCCTTTTGTTCTAAAGTCTCTTATTGTGTTTTTTCTGAATCTAAATTTCTCAAAACATTTTGGGCTGTGGACAGACTCAAGCATCTGCATCTCTTGTGTTTCTACTTAAAATCCTCTTTGAAAACATATGTTTGATCCAGGGTCATGTTTTGCTTAAAGCGTGCGTTGAGAATAGCCAATGCTGTTCAACAAATGGCTACTGCAACACGAGGTAGCAGTGGATCGGTCATGCTCTTTATTGAGATACTGAACAAGTAAATAATTTGTCTATTCTATTTATATCTCCAGATACTCTCCACTTTGATTTGAAAATGTATTTACATTTCTTATAAAATCTCAGGTATCTCTATTTCTTTGAGAAAGGGAATCCACAGGTCACAGTTGCTTCAATCCAGGGACTAATTGAATTGATCACAACTGAAATGCAAAGCGACAACACGACTTCAGATCCAGCTGCAGATGCTTTCTTTGCCAGTACAATGCGGTACATTCAGTTCCAAAAGGACAAAGGTGGAGCAGTTGGAGAGAAATACGAGCCAATTAAGACATGAACCTACTTGATGACTGGATCCATTGTGGAACATTCTTAAGTTCGCAGCCACATAAATTTTTTTACTCGTTTTAAAGGTATGGGTTTGTTTCCTTGTTGGTTTTAGCGAAGGATTATAGATATTCCATGATCCTATTTGTAAGAATCTTAAATTAAATGCAATGTAATACGCTAGATAGGGGCTTGTACATTTGAGGAAAGTTCTGTATGATCAGAAGGCCATTAGGGCTTTGTAATTTGACTTCACAAGATTAATGTAAATGAATTGATACATTGCAAAGGAATGCATCAAGTTGACCTTTACCTTTCTGGGTGAATAAAGTTATAAGTTTATGATGAAGGAAAGATTTCTTGAAATCATACATTCTGAGGATATTTACTTTCTTCTTAGGCTTTCGGAATGATAATATGCTGCTGTCTCATGGGCAAGTAAAGAGTTGAGACAGATTTATTTGAGTTTATCAAGTACAATCATGAGGATATTTACCTTCTTCTTAGGCTTTCGGAATATATATGATGAATAATATGGTGCTGTCTCATGGGCAAGTAAATAGTTAAGAGAGATTTATTTGAGTTTATCAAGTACAATCATGTATGTCGGATTAACATACCTATTGCGATAGAACCTAAAAAATAGAATGTGAATCTATATTCTTTATTAATAAGCGAAACCATGTTTAAATGATTCATGGTACTAAAGTACCAAAGTACTAAAGTACCAAATTTTGGTACTAGATAATTATGTAATATCTATTTTTCTAATTATATTATTA
>PHNY01300071.1:0-13206 GCA_003724115.2 Anethum foeniculum
ACTCTAATAGTTATCTTAACCAACTAACTAATCCATCTGATTGAATTGCATTTGAATTCTTCATGTTTATCCGCATCATCAGATGTTTATCTGCATCATCAGAAATCTTAAACCAACAATTCATTTCTGGTACAAATAGACCTACCAACTACAGTACAAGCCTAACTTTTTCAGTTTATAGTTCATTTGGATTCTTGAGGATCATTTCTTTTAATTTCAAATTATTCAGCACACATTTTTCAAAATTGTTTATAATTAATGGAACAAAAACGTTGAAAAACAAAATTATGAAAACGATCTATAGCATTGGAGATTATTATTATTTGCTGTCAAGTATCTGATACCAAGACCTTTCGACAAAATTAACACAAATTCTGAATTCGAAGTACTATTGTTTTTGCAGCAATCTACAAATGTTTTTATTCAAAACGGCAGTCGTCAATGATCGTCATTCTAAATAACTAGTTGAACTGGTGCATCTGTGGGAGTTCAGACATTGGAGTTATCTGAGGCTTCAGTTTACATGCGGCTACGTGATACTGCAGCCTTGAAACTGGCAATGCCAGTGATTTCTTTACCTGTAACCAAGGAGTTGATTTCATGTGTGCCTTCGTATGTATAGATGGGTTCCAAATCACAGAATGCCTGACGTACAATAAGAATGTTAGACTCAGATGAGATCCATGAATAATTGAACACCGTAGAACAAACAGCTTACATAAGATTTTTTAGTCCGATGGTTAAAAGTTAGACGAAATGTAAGGTTTATTAGGATTGATGCGTTCCATGAAATTCTAGAGAAAAAACGGCTCATGTAAGTTTAGCTAAATCAGGGGCTTGTGTTTAAATAATGTTTTTAATTTTACTGCTAATTAGTAATTTGGTACCGAGAGAGTAATTCATGACACCAGACTTGTAATGAATTATAAAGGCACCTACAGGCTAAATAAGTATGTCATGCATTGCTGTTGGGAAGCTAACCTGCTATTAATGGATGCCTGGTCTCAATTAAAACATGAATGTGCATGTTTAGCATGATTAAATTTCTGGTACATGGTATATCTAGACATTTGCTACATGGCTATCGACAAATTTATAGCTGGTTGTGTGGATGGTAGACAAAAGGAAGGGAGATATTCTCTCCCAGGCAAAGTGTTCTATAACTCCAATTAGTTATAGAGAAGTACCATCAGCATCCATGGATCAATGCATAAAATGATGAGCTTAAGTCTCTCTGTAGCAAATTAATTACCAAGTAGAGATTCTTATAGTTTTATGAACAGGGAACAACTACTTTAAGTCAAGATATTTAACAAACCTTTGCTACTAGAAAGTCGGTCAAGATCCCATTGCTGCCAAGTAACTCCCTTCCAAGGGAGGGTTCCAAGGGAAACCACCTCCCTTGCCTTTGCAGTAATCCATGACTGCACAATATAAAACAAATTAATTGTGAGGCAACTGATCCAATCAGTGTATCACGACTTAGTACTAAGTTTACAAAATGTTACCTTTTCCAAACTAGACTGACCGCCAGTCATTTTACCTGCCTCAAACAACTTGCAAAGTCGCCAACCAGTCAGAACCATTGCTTGAACATTACCCAACATGTGTACTAGTTTCTACTGGTTTATTTGGAAAGCTGCCAGTGGCGCTCCAAATTGTTTCCTCTCATTCAAGTACCTTTCAGTTTCACATGGATTTACATAACATAATACATGCATTAGGTAGCACAAAGTAAGACAATTCAAATTTAACTCATACATTCATCAATTACAACCAAATCAACCAAAGATCTAACTCTATTGACTTTCATTGTTGTGTCTAATAATATTAAATATTCTTGTTTAAGCAGTTCATCTATTATTCTTCTTTTTTTTTTAAGTAGGGTATAGTAAAACTGCAAGAAATTTGTACCGATAGAACTACAGAAGTCTCTACGTTCCAAGTTTATCAGAGTAACGTTACATCTTTGTTTGTCATATTTCTGTGTCAAAATATTCATGATCTGGAGTGGACCCTTAAAAAAGAAAACTGGAAAACTGGACATACTGATTCTAACAGAACAAATTTCTACTTTAAAAATGTATTTTTCAGTTTTTTTGAAATTGTGAGAGAATATTTTTTTAGTTTTAGTCAAAGTTGATTCAAATTGACCAACAAAAAGTCAAACAAGACAGTTAATTTGAGACGAGGGGGTATATATATTTCTAACAAAGAAGTTCAATTTTCCAGGTAGCTAAACAGGTTACCGACAAATTGATTTTATTGTATCAAGTATTAAGTAGGTACTAGACAGGTCACCGACAAGTTATGTCATGGCATCAAGCAAGAAAAGGGTACAATAAGGCAATATACCTATGGCACATATCATAGACACCCATTGAGATTCCAATAGGTTGCCAGGCAACCATTACTCGTGAAGAAGCAAGTACCTGTGACCATAGTATGGTGTGATTAGATATGTACTAAACATGCATGAATCAATAAAAATGATCTCTAGTCTGGCAGTAAGAGTGACAGCTAGATACAAAAGGCAAAACTTGATCAGCTTGTGGTAATCCAGAACGTTTCATGATCAGGAACTAGAGTCCAACTCTGACTAATTATAATACTTCAATTTTTATATATTTACTCAACTTGTAAGTCGTATGATATTAACATAGAGTATTAGTTCTGTTTGCACAATAAATTTCCATGGATACTAGGAGATAAAGAGAGGATATGTTGAGGCGCCATACAGACTCACAGCTCGGTGATTTACCCAATCAACACATTCTGAATAAGAATATTATCGAGAAAATGAATAAGTGGACAAAATAGATGACCAAATAGAGTAGAACTAAAAGATGACACCACAGAAGAATTTGATGAAGGTGCGTAATTCGTTCAAAATTTAATAGAAGTTAATTTAAGGAAAACTTCCAGAAATTGCATCTTCGTCATGACAAGGAGAACTATAATATGGCTGAATAAAAGAAAAATGATTCAGCTGAGAAACAGCCTTCTTTAGGTGACAATTAGCTGAAATTACCTTCCTATAGAAAAGTTAAAATAAATAAACCTTTCAATAGTTGAAATGACAGGGATCTTCTTATAGATTAAAGTCTAAATGATTGAACAGAAAAATGACAGGGATCTTCTTATAGATTAAAGTTTAAATGACTGTACAAAAAACCATTCCCAAATTCTCATCATACAACATAGTCTTCTTACTCACTGGAATCAGAAACCCTTGTCAATTTAAACTTGCTATGAGAGCTTTTGTTATATACCTTGTCTGTTTCCTGAAAAGAATTGACACCCGGCAATCTGTCTTCATCGGGGACAAAAACTTTGTTTAAGAAAATATCTCCATTTTGAACCATTCGCAGGCCAATTTTGTTTTCAATTTTGGTAGCTTGTAGTCCAGGAGCATCCTTCATCACCAAATAACTGTAACGGATGGAAGTGATTATGTTTGGACATTATATAGAACTCAAGATACAGAGGTTAGTATCTTCTGCAAGTATTTCATGTCTATGATATTGAAGATGCGCAAAAAACTCTTCATGTCTTTTGAACAATGAGGACAGGTACTCCACCTTTGAAGCATAAGGATATCAAGTGTATTAAATTATAAATATCAAAATCGACAGTGCAAATTAAAGAACAGAGTCATTACTAGCTAACACATCGTTGTAGATAGTTTCTACCAGAAAATACATTTCAGAAAATAAAATCTGCTACTAACATATGTAAATATAGAATTCTACGTTCATGGTCTTTCCTGGCTGAGGGAATCTATGATTGTAGCGACAATTAATCTTGCCCTGCACTACATCTTCCTTCTAAACACTGAGTACTTCTCGTTTTGTATTTTTGTCAAACCTACTTTTTCTTTTAGGATGAATACTCTGTGACATTTTCCACTCTACCAGTGCAATTTAAAAAAACTATTACATGGTTTGTACATCTATATAGTTCATTACTTGAGCATTTATCATATTTGTTACCAAGAAATCTATGATGTCAGAAACCTACGCATTTATCTGGTTGGTAGATGTGTTCCTGGCAAAAATAACCAAAATATCTGCAAAAGTGCTATTTCCTATCCATCGCTTTTGACCTTCAAGGATCCAACCGCCTGCAACCTAATCAGGCCAAGCCAGGAAAATAGGCAATAAGACTTTGTCTGATGATATACAAATGGAAAATGACCCAATATTATGATATGTGCACAATGAAAGAAACAAAAGTTAATTTCGTAAACCTTTGTTGCCGTTGTTTTTAAGGAGATTGCATCACTCCCATAGCCCGGTTCAGTCAAAGCCTAAAATAATATAAAGAAGAGGTAATTTGGCTACATAGTGTATAGATATCTAATTAGAATATATATATGTGTATGTGTGTTCTGCATATGAAGATATCATTAAAATCTGGAAAGATGATACCAAAAGAAGTCTCTTACCCAACAGCCTATGGTTTTTATAATGAGGGTAAATATTTCTCCTTTTGTGCTGATGATCCATACATTCCTATTTTTGACATACGCAAAGTTTAAGATTATGCATCTGTATAGTACCTCAAGAATTCAGTAAAACAAAAACATGATGTATAAATTATATCAATTGTGATCATTGCTAAAGAATGCACTAAGATGAAAGTTGAGCAACTGGCATCAACTCTTGACACCTCTGCTATTGCTATAGCACTTCCAGTAACGGAAAGACCCGGACAACCATAGCCCTGAAATTTAGAATTTAATGTAATGACCAATGAGAACAGAAACCCACAAAGAAAAAAAAAAATCACCTTGATTGTGCTGCCAGCTAAACACAGTGCACCAAGTTTTGGGACAACTTCAAATGGGAATTCTGCCTTCTCCCAGTACTGTAACAACAACTCGTTACTAGCATCATGACTTTGCATTAATCAAATATGAACATACTAAAAGACTGGCTTCTGAAATGTATCAAAGAGAAATCTTGAAATTTCTAACTTAAAACTTTTGCAGAGATTATTTTACTAAACAGACACAAAGGAACCCGAAAAAGTTCTGCAATCTGTCAACACTCCTCGAGATCGTCATGATAAAAGTTATCAGTAGAAAATTACCTTAGTCATTATAGGAGCAATTTCTTTCTCCATGCACTCTCTGGCTTTAATTCTCATGGCTTGTTCCTCAGGAGTCAACAGATCATCAAAGTGGTAGTAGTCTGAAACTGCAATTATTCAAGTGCAAATTCAAATTCCAATGCTAAAGTATTAAGATTAGCATACAAAAATCATTTTACTTGATAAGAAATTATGTAAAAATTGTGAATGATATATACCAGCAGGAGGAAAGGTGGATGCTGGTGTGGCTTGCGGAAATGCAATTGAAACATCCAGAGCTGGCATTGTGATTCAAAGTAGCTGAAACCAAGATCAACAACTAAATTATAATTCAAAAGTAAAGAATTTACTGAGGAATTTTGGATACGCATACTCCCTCTATGTAGAAGCTATATATACAAATAATTAATTTTAGAGACAAGTAAGCGCAGTAATTAAGTAGTATAATTAAAACATGCATGCATGTTGTTGTGTTATTTCATGAATATTGGAATGTAATAAGACTAGTGTTATATTGACACAAAATTGGATACAAAATATGTAACATGACTTGAGATGTAGTATTTCAATTGATGCTATTAATGTATGCCCCATTTCGATCAAATTTTGAAATTTTGACATTGTGAAAAATTTTGTATTTCAGATGAAGCATTTCTCATGTAATAATAAATAGATTAAAAAGAAAATAATTGAAGTAACTTTGACTTTTTGATTTCTTTCTTTTAACGGTTTTTGTAAGGTTGGTATGGAAGGTAAAAGAAAATAGAAGTTGAACACTTTTTAAAGCTAATTATTTTGTATTCTCTTAAATTTTCGAATTCAGTTCCAGTTATCATCTTAATATTTCTCATTATTCTTTTAAGATTCTTTTAAACTTTCTTTTCGAATTAAAGTGATTATATTAATGTTCACCTATATTTTGTATTTTATTAAATACCTTATATCCTCCAAAAAAATTCTTAAGTTAACAAAAAAAAAAGGTTATAATTTTATACAAAATAAAAATGTGTAATAGTTTTTTAAAAACTTAGTTAATGGTAATTTAAGTGATCCCATTGTTTTCAAAGATCAATTAAAATTCAAGAGAAAATTCAAATTTATAGTTATCGAAATTTGAAAAACATGTTTGAAAATTCTAATTTATAGTATTAAAGTTCCTTTCACAAGTTTCTTTAATAACATACTCCATAAATATAGCATTTAAATATTTCTTTTTGGCCTATTATTTGTGCAGCCAGTCGCCGACCGTGGTCTAAAACAACCACAAAATGTTTGTATCAACTAATTTTGGTGTTAACAAAATTTCCAATATTATATGCTATTATTATTATTGGGCATCACTTGATAGTTTGCAAATTAAAAAGAGATTTTTTGAAAACAACTTATGAAGTAACATGTAATATTTCTTATAATATTTCGTTTTTAAATAATTTCAAACGAAAATCGAATACGAAAATAACATTATCCATTAGGCTCATAACTTTTTTACCCTACAAATAATTAACTGGTAAAATTTTGACATAAAGTTCCACTAGCTAACCCATTTATTAAAAAAAAAAAAAAAAAAGCGTCCGTATTTATTTCTTTTAGCTGTTAGTCAGCGGCTCGCATCACCCTTGATGCGTACCTCCGCTCTACGAAAAGGAAACGAGAATCACAAACATGCACATATACGCATATTTCACATGCGTGTTCAGTTGGAAATGACATGCGTGTTCAGTTGGAAATGAGTACTTTTTGGAGTTTGGACCGTTTTTAACAAGGCACTCTGAGGCTTCAGTTTACAACTATTACATGCGGCTACGTGATACTGCAGCCTTGAAACTAGCAATGCCAGTGATTTCTTTACCTGTGACCAAGGAGTTGATTTCATGTGTGCCTTCGTATGTGTAGATGGGTTCCAAATCACAGAATGCCTGACGTACAATAAGAATTTTACACTCAGACAATATCCATGAATAATAGAAAACGGCTAACATAAGATTTTTTTTAATCGGACTAGTTAAAAAGTAGACGAAAAGTAAGACTTGTATGTATAGAATCAATCTGTTCCATAGAATTTTGGAGAAAATATGGCTCATGGAAGCTAATCCTGCTATTAATGGATGTCTGATCTCACTTAAAACATGAATGTGTATGCTTAGCATGGTTAAACTTATGGTACAAGGTACATCTATGTTAAAAGAATTGAGAATGGCAAAGTGCCCTTCCCTATGTACCGAACCACTGGAGGCAGTAGCCAAGTCTCCATGCATGATAATGAGGAGAGGTATACATTTGATCTATATTTCGTATCCTACTAACTACAGTTTTATCACATAATATAGCTAATGATCAGCACGATACGTAAAGTATCATGTTAACCTTATTGTACAGGTCAAGACGAGGCCAGTTGATGGTAGATTTAGTGCATGATGCTTATGGATTTAGTTAAATGTTCATCTAACAATATAATATATACATGGTTTATGTACAAATTTATATCCGCTTACGTGGATGGTCGACAAAAGAAAGGAAGCAGCATTCCATATTTTTTCTCTCAGGCAAGGTGTTCTGAAAGTCCAATTACTAATAGAGAAGTACCATTACCACTTTTCAGATGTTAGTAAACTGTAGTTTTTCCAGGGTGGATCAAGCATAGAATGATGAACTTAAGTCTCTCTGTAGCAAATTCATTGTCATTGAGAGATTCTTATCGCTTTATGAACAGGGTATAAAAGAACTGTAAGATATATTATATACCTTTGCAACTAGAAAGTCGGCCAAGATCCCATTGCCGCCAAGTAACTCCCTTCCAAGGGAAACCACCTCCCTTGCCTTTGCGGCATTCCATGACTGCATAACATAGATTAAGTTTACTATGGATGCAATAGATCCATTTAATGTATCATGACTTGGCAAAAAGTTTACAGTATGATAGTACCTTTCCCAAACTAGCCTGACCAGCAGTCATTTTACCTGCCTCGTACAACTTGCAAAGACGCCAACCAACAAGAATCATTGCTTGAATATTACCCAATATGTGTACTAGTTTCTGCTGGTTTATTTGGAAAGCTGCCAGTGGGGCTCCAAATTGCTTCCTCTCATTCAAGTACCTTTCAGTTTCACATAAATTTACATAGCATAATACAAGCATTAGGTAGCACAAAGTAAGATAATCCAATTTAACACATACGTTCATCGACTACAACTAAATCAACCAAAGGTCCTATCTCTCTTGACTTTCATATTTGTATCTATGATATCATCAAATATACTTGTTTAAGCAGCTCATCTATTCTCCTTTTTGGCAAGGACGGCCCTGCAAGAACTTTGTATCTATAGAACTACAGAAATCTCTCCTTTATAAGATTGTTAAAGTAATGTTATATCTTTGTTTGTCACATTTCTGATTCAAAATATTCATGTTCTGGAGTTGAGAGCAGAAGACTGGACATATTGCTTCTGGCAAAAAAAATTACACTTGCCAACAAGATGATTTTTCTACTATATATTTTACCAACAAACAAGTTCGATTTTCCAGGTAGCGAAACAGGTTACCACAAACTTATGTCATAGTACCAAGCATTAAGTAGGTACTAAATAGGTAACCGACAAATTATGTCATAATATCAAGCATGAAGAATCTACAATACCTATGGCACATATCATAGACCCCCATTGAGATTCCAATAGGTTGCTAGGCAACCATTACTTGTGAAACAGCAAGTACCTGTGACCACATTATGATGTGATTAGAGGTGTATAACCCATACACGACCCAGAGAGAAAAGACTCCAGTCTGGCAGAGAGAGCAACAGCTAGATAGAAAAGGCAAAGCAGAAATAACCCAAAATCATTTATTTTGTTGATCATTCTCATTCCAACTCCTTCAATATTAACCTGCCCATTTTCTCAGATGTATATCGTAGAAGCAGAGTGCCAAATCTTAATGAGAGAAAGCAATGACAAAAGGAAGGATACAAAGTCCTGCTGGGAAAAAGCACAACATGTGGTAGTCGGCCAGATTGTTTCATAATCAGAAACAAGAAACCAAATGTGATTAAAAATTTAAGCTCGAAGTTTTAATATATATGATCAACTTGTAAGTCGTATTATATCAATATACAATACTACTTCTGTTCGCACAATTGATTTTCAGGGATACTAGGAGAAAAAGAGAGAAGATATGTTGAGGCACCTCACAAACTCTTGGCTAGGTGAATTACCCAATCAACAAATTTATAAATTAGAAGATTAAGAAGAAAATGGATAGAATAGATGAACAGATAGAGGAAAATTAGATAACACTACAGAAGAATTTAATGAAGGTGTACTCCATTTTTAAAATCTAGTAAGAAAACTGAAGGAACAACTTCCGAACATTGCATCTTTGTCATGGCGGGGATAAGTATGATATGGCTGAATAAAAGAAAAATGCTGTAGCTGTGAATTAGCCTCCTATATGTGAGAACCAGCTGAAATTACCGTCGTATAGAAAAGTAAAAATGAAGATACTTTTCAATATTTAACTGACAGGGATCTTTCTATAGATAAAAGTTCAATCAGTTGAGCACATAAACATATTAAAAAAGAATAATCCCAAATTTAACTGATAGACATACAACATAGTCAACTCCTGGAACCAGTAAACCTTGTCTACTTAAACTTGATATCAGAACTTTTATTATACCTTGGTTGTGTCGTGAAAAGAATTGACACCTGGTAATCTGTCTTCATCAGGGACAAAGACCTTTTTCAAGAGAATATCTCCAATTTGAACCATTCGCAGACCAATTTGGTTTTCAATTTTGGTAACTTGTAGTCCAGGAGCATCCTTCATCACCAAATAACTGGTAAATTTTGTTTGGACATTATATCGAACTCATGATACAGAAGGCTAGTATATGCTGCAAGTGTACCATGTTCATGTCTATGATATTAAAGATACCCCAAAAAACCTTTTACGTCTTCGTACAATGAGGTACTCCGCCTTTGGAGCCTAAGGATATGAAGTGTACTAAATTATATAATAACAATATCGACAATGAAAATTAAAGAACTGGGTCATTACTAACACATCATAGTTCATAGTCTCTGCCTGAATATACAGAAAGCTTTTGACAATTATGATATTTACTTCACACTTATGGATATCTCTTAGGGAAAAGGGCAGAAGGTGAAAATTCAAAAATAGAATTTGCTACTAACATTTGTAAGTAAAGAACTCTATGCCTGTCGCCTTTTCCAGTCTAAGGGATTCTATGGTTGTAGTGACAATTAATCTCAGCTCGCACCACTGCTTTCTTCTTGACACGGTACTTTCTTTTCTTTTTGCATTTCCGTGGAACCTACTTTTCACATTTTAGATGATTTCTACCCTTTGATATTTTCCACTCTACCAGTGCTATTTAATGAACTACGCTGGAGACCATGCCTATTCAGTGTACTCAAAGGCTATACAACATAGTAACTTCTATCTGTAGGAGATTCAGAAAAGATGGATAAACTTTAACATGATTTGCTCATTTATATAGTTGATTACTTGAGCATTTATCTTGTTTGTTACCAATACATTTATGATGTCAGAAACTTACGCATTTATCATTTTGGTAGATTTGTTCCTGGCAAAAATTATCAAAATATCTGCAAAAGTGCTATTTCCTATCCATCTTTTTTGACCTTCAAGGATCCAACCTCCTGCAACCTAATCAGGCCGAATCAGGAAAACAAACAATAAGAAATTTGATGAAACACAAATGGAAAGTGACCCAATATGGGATCTGCAAAAGGAAAGAAATAAAGGTTAATATTATAAACCTTTGTTGCTGTTGTTTTCAAGGAGATCGCATCACTCCCATAGTCTGGTTCGGCCACAGCCTAACATTAAAGAAGGCAGAGTAATTTGGCTACAGAAAGTGTCTAGCTATATAATTTGAATAGTATGTGTGTTGTGCACATGAAGGTACATAATGATAACATCAGATCTGGAAAGATGAAACATTAAGAAGTCGCTTACCCAACAGCCTATGGTTTTTAGTTTGACTAATGAGGGTAAATATTTCTCCTTTTGTGCTGATGATCCATACATTCCTATTTTTGATAGAGACCAAATCAAAAGTGATGCATTTGTATAGTACCTTAGAATCTAGTGAGTATATGATTCATAAATTACCAATAGTGTTCATTGCTAAAGAATGAACTAAGATGAAAGTCGAGCAACTTGCATCAACTCTTGACACTTCTGCTATTGCTATAGCACTTCCAGTAATGGAAAGACCCGGACAACCATAGCCCTAAGTTCAGAATATGATAAAATAAGTACCATCAAACTACTACACGACCAATGAGAACAGAAAACCAGAAAGGCAAAAAAATCACCTTGATTGTTCTGCCAGCAATACACAGTGTGCCAAGTTTCGGGACAACTTCAAATGGGAATTCTGCCTTCTCCCAGTACTGTAACAACAACTCATTACTGGTACCACTTTGCATTAATCAAATATACAGACTTACTGAAAGGCCAGTTTATAAAATGTATCAGAGAAATTTTGACATTTCTAAACTTAACTTTTGTAGAGATTCTTTAACTAAACAGACAAGAAGGAACCCCAAAATGTTCTGCAAACTGTTCTCTTCTGTCAAGTGTCAACACTCCTCGAGCTCGCTAGGATAAAAGTCATTATAAGAAATTACCTTGGTCATTATTGGGGCAACTTCTTTCTCCATGCACTCTCTGGCTTTTACTCTCATGGCTTGTTCCTCAGGTGTCAACAGATCATCAAAGTGATAGTAGTCGGAAACTGCAGTAAATCAAGTGAAAGGTCTAGTTATAAGGGACAACAACATGGTAGCTCCTTTTAATGACTAATAGCCATTTCACAGCTGTCTTATCAAATTTCTACACTAAAGATTAGCATACAATAATCATTTTACGTAATCAGAAATAATGTGAAAAATGTCAATGATACCAGCAGGAGGAAAGAGGGATGCTGGTGTGGCTTGTGGAAATGCAATCGAAACATCCAAAGCTGGCTTATTAAAGTAGGAAGTCCTTGCATCCTTAGACTGATCATCTGCATGTATTTAGTAAATTTAATAACTATAAATGATAACAAAGTAAAATTCATTTGAAGCAGTAGGAAGTAAAAGTTTAGTAATCGACAAGATTATCCGTCGTACACTACTGCTTACCAACAAAAATCCCTAAATTTAAGTCAGATTCATTTCAAAATAGAACTTATTGAGAAAACTCCGACGAAATCATAACCAACTTGCTACAGACATCCAAAACAAGCTGAATCACATCATGTTTGTATTATCTAAAGCTCTCTCCACTTGTTATATATAATTTCCAATTCTTATGCCATCTTTTCATCATTCATCTCCTATTAGTACAAAATTTAGATACCTATTACGAAATCCCCTGTTGGTTCAGGTAAATTCAACATTAAAAATAGAACTAGTATTTTTAAGTTAGCAACTTTCGACAATTCTGATTACTGATTACGGAACCCTGATCAGGCATGCACCTAGGCATGATTTTATTGAACAATAATAATTCAAACACAAGCTCATTAAAAGAGATATGTAAACAGACTATAAGATAAGAGAAATACATTTATATGTAAATAAACTTGGAGATGTTAGACAGACCTTGATATTTTGAAGATAGAGCAGGCATTGTGATTGAAAGTAGCTGAAATGAAATGATGATCAACTCTCAATTATAACTCAGAAGTTAAGAGTTTAGAGTGGAATTTTAAATTTGTGTACTCCCTCTATCAAGACAAGACAAGTTGACGGCTTCATAATTTTTAGAAATTTATTAAAATTGGAAAAAAAATAATTCATCAAACTTCACTAGCAAATCTTTTAGGGGTCGTTTGGTTCGAGAATTTCTGGAATCAGGTATGGGTTTCAGTCATTCCAACCCCATACCTGATGTTTGGTTGAGAAATTTTTTTTTTGATACCCATTCCTCAAACCCCCAAGGTATGGGTTTTTCATAGCCTAGTGGGGAGGTGGGTATGAGGAAGGGGTATGGGGAATCAAATTTATTTCTCCTATTTACACTTCTATTTAAACAATTAAATGTAATGTTTCATATAAAAATAAATTAACGAACCAAGA
>PHNY01300071.1:17980-46393 GCA_003724115.2 Anethum foeniculum
AACGCAAATCAAAGAGCTGAGTCATTACTAAAACATCGTAGCTTATAGTCTCTACCTGAATATACACAATCCTGCTAATGACAATTGAGAAAAAAGGAAAAGGACTACAGGTGAGAAATTTGAAAGTAAAATCTTTTACTAACATTTGGAACAAAACTTCTATGCTCAATATATTTTCCAGACTGATGAAATCTACGGTTGTACTGGCAATCAACTTTGGCCCTCACTTTTTCTTTCTACCTGACAGATGGTGCTTTTTTTTCTTTTTGCATTCATTGTGAAACCTGCTTTTTGTTTTTTGGATGACTTGTAGTTTTCAATATTTTCCACTCTGCCAATTCTAGTTAGAGGACTACGATGGAGGAAATGCATATTCAGTTTACTCGGGCTATTCAACATAACTTATAGTTATATCTGTAAGAAATTTAGAAGAGTAATGGATTTTACATGGTTTGCACATTTACATAGTTGATTACTTGAGCATATATTTTGTTTGTTACCAACACATACATGAGGTCAGCTACTTACGCATTTATCTGGTTAGTTGATGTGTTCCTGGCAAATATTACCAAAATATCTGCGAAAGTGCTATTCCCTATCCATCGCTTTTGGCCTTCAAGTATCCAACCGCCTGCAACCTAATGGCACATGACCAAACCAGGAAAATAACAATAAGACTATTTCGATGATATATATGTGGCAGATGATTATGACACAATATGAAAAGTGCAAATAGAAGAATCAAAAGTTGTTATAAACCTTTGTTGCTGTTGTTTTTAAGGAGCTTGCGTCACTGCCATAGTCCGGTTCAGTCAAAGCCTATCATGAAAGAAATTGGAGATCATTTGGCAGCAGAGAGAGCTTGCTATATAAATAGAACACATAGGTGCATGTGCTGTGCATATGTTCTCTCTCTCTCTCTCTCTCTCTCTCTCTCTCTCTCTCTCTCTCTCTCTCTCTCTCTCTCTCTGTGTGTGTGCAAGTACATATTAATATTAATAAATTCTGCAAATATATAACAGAAAGAAGCCTCTTACCCAACAGCCTATGGATTCTAGTTTGGCTAGTGAAGGCAAATATTTCTCTTTTTGTGCTGAGGACCCACACATTCCTATTCTTGACAGGCACAACTTAAAATATTAATCAACATTATGCATCTGTATAATACTTTAGGATCCAAGGACATAAAAACATAAGTAAACAGGCAAAATGATTTATAAAATTGTACCTATAGTGAGCATTGCTAAAGAAGAATGCACTAAGATGAAAGTTGAGCAACTCGCGTCAACTCTCGACACTTCTGCCGTTGCTATAGCACTTCCAGTGATGGAAAGACCTGGACAACCATAGCCCTGAAATTCAAATTGATAAAGTGAACACCATTGCACCACTGCACACCAATGAAAACAGAAAGACACAATTACCTTGATTGTGCCGCCAGCAACACACAGTGCACCAAGTTTTGGAATAATTTCAAATGGAAATTCTGCCTTCTCCCAGTACTGTAACGACAAGTAATTACTGGTATCACTTTACAGCAACTAAAGACAAGAACGTGATATATGTTTATTGGGTAGCATTTAAAATGTCTCAAACAGATAACTTGACCTTTCTGTACTCAAACCTGTACATTATCAAAACATAAAGGCAAGAAGGAAAAAAAAAAAGAATTCTCCAAACTGATCTCCACGTCACCACTCCTACTCATCATTTAAAAGTTAACAGAAGAAAAATACCTTGGTCATTATTGGAGCAACTTCTTTCTCCATGCACTCTCTGACTTTTCTTCTCAAGGCTTGTTCCTCCGGATTCAACAGATCATCGAAGTGGTAGAAGTCAGAAACTGCAATTATTCAAGTGCAAATTCAATTGTAGATCCTATCAATAACTTATAGCCAGGACAGAACACTACAATTATTTTAATTGATTAGAGATAATGTAAAACATTGTCAATGGTACCAGCAGGAGGAAAGATGGATGCTGGTGTGGCTTGCGGGAATGCAATAGAAACATCCAAAGCTGGCTTATTAAAATAGGAAGTCCTTGCATTCTTAGACTGATCATCTGCATAAATTCAGCTAAAGTTATAAATGATAACAAGTAAAATCTAATTGAAGCAGCAGAAGTAGAAATTCAACTAATTACAATATTAACGTCCTGTACAATAATAGACTAATGGTTACACACAGATAACTCAGTCTAGCGAGATACATTATCAACAAAACATTTATTGATAAAATGCCAATTCCCTTTATATTTCCAAACAAAAGAAATTATAAATAAACAGCTACTAACATATAAAACCAGCTCAACCACATACTGTTTGTAGTATCTTAGCATCTACCTTATTATTTGTTACCCTCCCTCTCTTAATTGCTAACTGTCACCGAATATTATATTCAACTATTTAACATAGTGGCAGTACACATCACTAGTACTTCAAATAGGTATATCAGATATGCCTTCAAACTTCATAAACACACTTCAATTCCACAAAACTTCAATTTCACAACAAAAAGGTGAACACGGAAATCCTGGTCTTACTATTCTTATTCTTTTTCGCATTAGCACAACAAGTATTACAGTTAAAACAGTTACTCTCCTTAATCACCTCCTCATTATCTCATCTCCCGTAAACACTAGTTTACTTGAACTATATTACAAAATCTTCCATCAGTTTCACGTCTCCAATTAATACTACTTTACTCGAACTACTACGAACACTACGAAACGTATCTTTCCTCGATCAGCTACACTACAAAACGTTCCGTCATCAATTGGATTAATAATTCAACTAATTATTTCAAGTTAAAAGTAATTACAACAATCCTAATCACAGAAAGTTGACCTAGCACAATCTACTACTATCATATCATTTATTCATCTTTTACAAAATTTTAATCACAGTTGTGTAATTACAAATATATTTCATATCATAAATCAAAAACCAGATATAAACAAGAGATCTATAAATAAACATGAGAATAATCAACACATGTTAAGAACAGACCTTGATATTTAGAAGATGGAGCAGGCATGGTGATTGAAAATGATCAGATATTTGATATATGAAATGATGATCTTATCCAGTATTAGTAAAATGCTGTGTGCGTGTGTGTTTTCGTAAATATATATATGAATTCAAGATAGGCACGCAAATCGAGGTGATCTCATTATTTGACTTACTGCTAATGGTGCCTGTACACGCACAGCTGAGCTAACAAATATGGTTGGAACAATGAAACAACGTGATGTCGATTTTTTCCTATTCAGAATTCGGTGCAAAATTAAATTTTGTGAAACAAAATATGCAAAAAATAATTGAAAAGTAAACCATTTTCTTTGTCCTATGGGAAGTCTAATATTTGATTTAAATGGGTGTAATTATTTTTACAATTATGATATCAAAAAAATATGTTTTGTTATTAAAAACTTTTTTTTTGAAGTTGGAAAAATCAAATGATATTGCACTTTGTAATAAAATAATTTTAAATTTAACTAATTTCTTGTATTCATCTCTACTTTCACTTAAAATGCATTTGTATGCATATGCATTTCATTAGTGCGTGATTAAGCTAAGAGCTTCTTCTAGTCTTTTTATATACGCTCTTATTCTAACTTTAAAAATAGAGAGTATTTTATAAATTAGAGCTCGAACAAACTTCTAAATTTTTTTTAAAAAGTTAATAGTTTATTCTCTCTTCTAAAAAACTTAACACATGTACATGACTCTTAACTTCTATTTATTAATAAAATATTTATTCCTTCCGACTCTTAAACACATTTTTGTCTTTTACATTCAAATATGAATAAAATATAAATAAAAAGTGAATTTAAAAAATATTGTTGGAGTTTTAAAAATGTGTTAACTTACTAAGAGTATCGCTAGTAAATGCATCCTTTGGGGACGTCAAGCATGTCCAACATATTATAAATAATATTTTTTTTATTTGTTCATTCATTTGTATCATATTTAACATCCTTCAAGTCTAATAGTTGGCAGGTGCATATATGGTTCCTAATCAAATAATTTAAAAACTAGATTTAATATGATTGGTATTATGGACAAAATATACTTTTAGTGCAATTATTTGATATTTTTCCATTTAGAGAAGGTTCCAAAAGAGTGCTAAAAGTTGACAACTTCTCTTAGCACCCTTGTGACTCCAATTGGAAGACACCCAAGAGTTTTATGCCACATAAGATTTGGTACCCCTATTGGAGTTGCACATTATAATATTTTATATTATATTTAGAAGTTTAGTAAAAGATTATTGGAGATGCTCTAACTATGTGTCTATTCATTCCCACGCAACTTCCTTAAAATAATTTTTTTATTTAACTACAAGTTATAAAAATGTAACCATATTCAACATTGTATTTGACTTGTTTTGGGAAACTAGCTATGTGGACTGTTAAAAAATAAAGTTCTATAGGCAAAAAAATCAAAGTTTACAAACACTTGATTAGGTTGCAAATGAGTAACTTGAAAGTGAATCTATGTTATAGAACTTTAGTTCATTCTTAAATCAGTGGCGTTTTAGATGTTCGTCCATATATATGTTATATTTTCTTGTGATGTTCCTTGTTATTCTTGCAACATCGCAGAAGTGTCGAGAAAATAAGAACATTGCACATAAATTTGATACATGTAATATATCATCATCTTAGAGTTTCTCTTGCATTGCAAACTGCTATGGAGAAGGTTTCCCACCTTGTTCATCTTTTGTTAGTTATCAAATTCTATTATGTTGTAAATAGCCCAAACAACTTGTTACTAAACTATAACGACCTGAATATAGTATAATTTTTATTTTGGTTAACCCCTCATTTTGGTTATTCTTACAATCATAGTAGTTCGATTTTACAAAGCAAATGATAAACACCATTAGATCTAAATACTAAAAACATAAACAACCAAAGCTCTCAGGTTCGAATCATACCAACAACAAACGTTTATAATATTATTTATACATTTCAAATTCCCCAGGTTCAAATCCCACTACCAACAAACATTTATGTTATTATTTATTTTTTATAAAAGATACGAATAAACTCCCAAGTCCGAATCTCGCCAACAACAGGAATTTATATTATTATTTATAAAGATACAAATAAGATTAATGATTCAATTCTCATTAATGATTCAAATCTCATCAATCATCTACTAATATATATGCTAATTTATCTTATCCGGAACTTATACACATTCAAATTAAAAAATTTAGAATAAGGTTATAATTCTATATTAATAAATTTTAATATTTTATTACATATATTAAAATTATAAAAAATATAAACAAAAACTGAAAAATATGAATGAAGACCTGTGCATCGCACGGGTTGTAAAGCTAGTAAATGTAAATGGTCAATGTGGTAAAAGTTACAAGCACTTATATTTGCTTATATCAACTGTCATTCCTTGAAAACAGTAAGAGCATCTCCAATCATGAAGACCCCTTATCTATAATGTCTATGTTGTATCAAAATTATCTTAATTATATAAAACCTTCAAAATATATGCCACTCCAAGGGAACACTCCTGTTAGCTATAATTTTAGATTTAGATATCTCAAGTTGGTCTTTTATATTTGTTGATCCTTAACTCATTAGCTAAACACCTCCACGTCATTTCTCGTCAGAATCAATACATATTTTATTAATAAATATCCATCATCACTCTAACACAAATGAATAAAATACAATTTCAAAATTATAGCTAATCATTATAATTAATATCATAGGAGTACAATGTCTTACAGATTCAACAAATTTTAGATAATATATATTTTACACTATTTTAGCTAACGAATATAGCTACTCCCCATGGAGATAGTCTAACAAAACCTGCCTAACGCTTAAACTTGGATAAGAATTGGTTTTAAATATTTACATATCGTGAACTATAAGTTTAAAGACACTTCAAAGGGATGATAATAGTTGTAAAAAGTTTGTTGAACATCTAGCTATAATGTATATGTAGCATCAAAATTATTTCAATTATACAAAACCTTCAAAATATATGTCACTCAAAGGGAACACTCCTGTTAAAATATAATTTTAGATATCTCAAGTTGGTATTTTATATTTTTTAATCCTTAACTCATTAGCTAAACACCTCCACGTCATTTCCCGCCAAAATCAGTACATATTTTATTACCAAATAACCATCATCACTCTAAAACAAATGAATAGAATATCATTTCTAAATTATAGCTAAATATTATAATTAATATCATATGAGTACAAATGTACAATATCTTACAGGTTCAATAAATTTAAGATAATATCTATTATACACTATTTTAGCTAACTAATATAGCTACTTCCCTTGGAGATGCTCTAATAAAACATGTGTAACGCTTAAATTTACTTATAAGAATTGGTTTTAAATATTTGCATATTATGAACTGTGAGTTTAAAGACAATTCAAAGGGATGATAATAGTTGTAAAAAGTTTGTTGAACATCTACCTTATATTTCCCCAGTTGTGTGATCGTCTCAGGTATTGTGAGTTCTGATTTGTCTCAAGTATTGCCTATTCTAATTCCCGAGTTCCATCTACGTCAAGTAATTCTTTATTTCTAGATTACTAATATGCTGCATTGCTTCTTAGTTTAATAGATTATATCTATAATTAGACCTGCTCTGGACAAAATTATATCCAAGGAGTTTTTCATCACAAACCTTAGTTGTAGAGTGACTCTAAAATGTGTTAAGAAGTAATTTTACAATCAAACAGAAAACAATTTCATATTCACCCTAAGTGTATCTAACAAAAAGAGGTGGTATATTTTAAGAAAACTGGATGAAAAGCAGTACCGATGGAACGTCTAGTAGTGGCTGAGGCTTCATCGCTAGTTGTGGTAAATAGATTAGAACCCTGTGTTGAGGTGCAATAGATAAATTGAGAACACAAAAGGCAAAAAAATGATAGTGAGACATGTCTCTTTGTTCGTTTGCATAACAACGTTTCAATACGGTAAAGTCTTTTCATATGCATTGAGAGACAAGTTTTAACATATTGATAGGACATATTAGTTGCATACAATATTTTCATAAGGAGAAGTATCTTAGACGAACCAAAACAAGCATTTTGATAATGTTGTTTATAGGCAAAGTAGTTAGTGTGTGTAAAGTCTGATGACTTTGAACACTTTACACAAAGAAAGATGAAAATGATTTACTATGTAAACTATGCAAATCTTATATAAACTTTAGTATTTGAGACCTTTCTAGGTATTGCAAAACTATCAGTGCAGAGAGATAAGCCCCTTAAATAACTTAATCACATTACACCCTTATGTATAAGTTTGAGTATCATACTCTTTATCAACACGGCACCAAGTTGTATATAATCAACAGTTTGATTCCTACAACTAACTTAACTTCTTGTAAATAATTCTAAAACGATCCCAAGTACCCTGTATCGCGAAGAAGATTATAAAACCCTTTATATACTAACTATTAGTTTATTATACATTTTTCAAAAAAAAATTTATAGCTAGAAACATAAAAAAATCGTGTCTTCTCCTGATTCTTATGTGCAAATTAGTTCTTCCAAATATTCTCATTCCACATTTTCACATGAGCATCTTAGAAAAATAAAGATGCATATCTCTCTCGTTGGTGAAGGACTCCACTTTCATCATTTTGAAAAATAGAAATTGCTTCTGCTGAAAAGGAACTTTGCTATCATTTTCATCATTTATTCTACAAGTAGAATTGCTAGTACTATCCCTGAGTAAACAAGGCTCTTCGTCAAATAATATATCGCATATAAAAGAAAACACTAAAATTGTATCTGGATCTAAATCCGGAGTTAAGAATCTTCGTCTAAATCTATTATCTATCTATTATATTATTAATAGCCCAACATAGGGCAATATTCATAAGACATTTTATTACCCTTAAATTCATGAGACATTTTAATCCATCTAAATGATGACACATTTATTCAACCTGAAATGTCTAAATTAGTTATTTTTTGAAAATTTGTTTTTAGTAGGGGATCGAACCTGGGTCTTACCATTACTTTGCAATGCATCATACCACTAAGCCACTCAACAATATGTGTTATTAATTATACACATATAATGTGTGTTTGTGTGTCGTTGAAAAAATAAATATTTGATATTTTAATTGTTGAGACTTATTAATAATGTTTTAACCAGCCCAACATAGACTTTTAATTGATGAAACATTTTATTCATGAAGACTCTAAAATATAAAAAATTATCAATTATGTAAATACATGCGTGTATAATGTATATGATTTTTTATTTAGTGAAATCACTGAAATACCCTTGACAATTCAGAAGACATTTTATTCAATTTGAAATGACCTAAATACCCTCACATCTAATATTTCTAAAAAAAAATGTTATTGTAGGGAATCAAATATAGATATAACCTAACAAATAGTTTCTATTCATGAGATAATTTATTTAGTGAAATGACTAATGTAGCTTTGATAATTCATGATACAATATCAATCTAGACGTCAATATCTCAAAAAATAACATATTTTCGTCAAAAATCAACTTACATTAACATTAAACTTTTACAATTTGATACAATTCATCATATGTATTAATTTTTAGTTACTTCATGTGGATATATAGACGATTTCATTCTATAAAATAAATTTTAATTTTTTCTTTTAAATATAGACTAAATACACAACCGCACCAATTCAGTAAATACAGGTTACATGACATAAACCAGAAAATGTATATTTTTGCTTAATGAGCTAAATTAGAAATGTTGTGTAGGTTTCTAATGTCTTATATGCAAATCATAGACATTTATAATTAATCAACTTATAGCGTATATATGTGAGACTTGCACAATTACTAATCAAAAGCACTATATTATTATATGTTACACAAAAAAATTCTAGAAAATGACACGTGTCTCGCACGGGTTATTATTCTAGTGTACATTGTATAAGAAACACTTCTTTACCCGTTCGTCAAAGTTCCATGTCAGAAGTTCCTCCTTATTTATGGAACCAAAAAGCATGTTGCCTTGTGCTTCCGTAGTGAACTTCTTATCCTATGTAAAGGAGTTTTCACCTTCTCTAAGTACCCACATCACTATATCTTAATTTTTATCCCAGTTGGAAAGAACTATTTGTTCACTGCATTCTTTCATACTATAGTCAATGCTAAAATTAAAGTCTTTAGTCAAATTGATATATCGAAAATTTTCCATCCTTAAAGCAAAAGATACAATGCGACCATCTTGACTACCACTTCATTGTACGAAATAAGCAACCCCATTTACTAATCTTACTTTTGGATACGAGATTAGACATCAAATCTATAAGTATCATTCATTTGTCACTAATGTCAAATTTTTAAAACTTTCAATTATCAATGCTCAAACTATAAATATAGACATGGTACACATTCTGCAAAGGATTAATAAAGATAACCTTGTAATCATTATCATAGTGCCCAAAACACAAACAAGGAGACTCTTGATGCTCAACCTCGAGTTCGAATTTTAGTGGATGCACTTCTTTTTTTGAGGAATAGATTTTATAAGAAAATGTGATGATTTAAATATTTTCAATATAAATAATCTTCAAACAAACATAATATCCCATCACAAATACCATAAATATCAGCATTATACACGTAGGATTCGAGAACATTATAAGATCCAATACTATATTCCTGCATTACTGGGGGAGGAGTAGAACGATGATCGATCTGGACATATTTATTTGCATTTGATGAAGACTTTTGATGGTTCACATGAGTTTTAATGAAGTACTTAATGCTAATGATTTTATTCCATGATTTACAAATACAACTCAATTGTCCAACAGTCTTGAGGGGAGGTCGTACGAAAATCTTCACCAACAATTCTTCATTTAAGGTCATGGAGTTGAGAAATTACATATCTTTATCCTTTTCAAAGCCATTACAAGTTGATGTGATGAAAGTGGTTGTGGCTACATGAACTGAACGGAAGTGTCATCCATTACATATAATGATATTATTTTATAATCAAAATACGAATAGTACAATCATCATGACATATTATTTTAAAATTCCTAAAAACTTGTACATGAGTATGTAACAAAATTTTCAACAAAATATAAATAAAAGATAATCTTTTTTTGAAAGGATTAAAAGATAATATTCTCACTATCTTTTTTTCCTTTTTATTCTTGTCAAAGCATACACAAGTATATCAAATGATTTTTTAATTTTTCCTTTCTAGTCTCAAAATATTTCATTATTACTCCCTATATTTTTTTATATTTTTATACGACGTTTGACTTTTCCAAACACAATAAGTCCTCTGACCGCATACTTTAAATTATTTTTCATAAAATTTTCTTTTTATAAATAAAAAATATAATTAAAATTATTATTAGTCCACGTATTTAGAATGGTGGCCAATATTAGTGGGACGGAGGGAGTAAAATTATTATTTTAACTATACAATCAAAGGACTTAAAATTCTGTATTACAAAATCAAACGACATATAAAAAAACATATAAAGTATCTTTCAAGTTGTAAGTGGACATTTTCACGTTGAAACTAGGGGGGAGCGCGGGTCAGATCGGTTCGGTTTTAGATTAAAATCGAAACCCTCGATTTTTAAAATTAAACTCAAACCGCAACTGTCGGTTCGGTTATTAAGTTAGCGGATCGGTTACAATCGGTTTGGTTTCGGTTATAAAACCGCGTTAAATATAAATAATAATAAAAATTTAAATTCTAGAATTTTTAAACGCCATCCAAATTGTTCTCCGAAAATTAACATACAATTAGTTAAGTTTATTTACTTATACATTTCTCTTCACTGATTATAAATCCTATGTGCTTCCTTGCATTGAATTAAACAGGCGAAAATATATGGTGGATGCAGAAAGCATATATATGTACATAAATTTTAAGTACCGATGAAAGACTTTTATAAAGAAAAAGAATCCAAATTTTACTTATAGTGCATATCGTTTTGATAAAAAAATGTCTTCAACATATACATTATTGTTTGCTATATTAAAATTTGCTAAGCAACATGAGATTTGAGAACTACTTCCTGCATGTTAGACGGCAAACAAAAATATATATTTTAAGATAAATTATAAAATATATTTGTATTTATTTATTTTAAAATTGATATAAATTATATAGAAATATTAGTTAATTTATTTATTTTAATTATCAGATCAGTTCAGATTTCTCCGATCGGTTTTAATCTATAACCGAAATTGATTATTCGGTTTCAGTTACAATTTAATTTTTCGATTTTGATTTCAATTTTGGTTTAATTTTATACAAGTCGGTTTTAAACAATTTAACGGATTCGGTTTCGAACCTATTCAATTTTTTGTTCGACGCTAGTTGTTATACAGGTTGGTTTTAAACAATTTTTAACGGACTCGATTTCGAACTTATTTGTGACGCTATTTGAAACTGGCATCATAAAATTTAACAATAAATCTTTTGACTCCAACTTTCTAAAAATTAATGAAACGTAAATTAAAATTTTCCGGTAATTCACTAAAACAGAACAAAATTACGCTTGCAGACTTCTTATAAATCAGGAGTGCTAGAACTCAGTAGAACTCATTAGAAGCACAAACACCACCTACTTTAAACCTCACTCCCAGATCTAGATCTATTCCATTCTCAGTCTGCTACTAAACCTTCAAACCCTTGCTTCAATCGAAAATAAAATCCTCGACCCGATTGTGTTGATTGGCCAGAATTCACTGCTCTTATCCTGAATCTTCATCGCAACAGCCTGGCAGGGTGTTAAATTCCCTGTAACAACCTAAATTACCTTGATCCGCTGTCCAGTATGCTGAACGGATCATTGACTGTCTCCATTTGCAATTCAAGCTTTTGATATATTCTCAATTTGTCTCGTAACAAATTGAGTGGCGTGCTCCGCCATATCGAAGAAGTTTTAACGACAATGTCTCGGTGCTGGATCTACAATTTACAGGTAATTGTTACTACTATCATTTTGTAGTTTGAAATTGTTACGGATCTGTAATTATTTAGTGATGTATCTATCGTGTTTGAAATTTGTGGATCATGTAGTTTATTATGATTTTGTGTAGATTAAGCATGTAAATCATGTATAATAATATGAACTAGAGCTTAATTTTACGAAGGACTTGCAAAACTTAATCCCGAGAATTGGATTTAGCGAGAAAATTGTGAAATAACTTGAGACGAGACGATTCTCCTTAATATACATGTGAAAATTGTTCGTAAACTTCAGATTGTTAATCGTTAGAGGCCTCCCTGTGTTGTTTTCACTTTTTGTAGATGAAGTAGATTATCTTGTTCTTTTTCTGTTTCAGTTATTTGTGTGTTTAGTTGCAGACGATGTGAAATTAACTCCTCTGTATTTTTGCTTTCTATAAACAGATCGGTGCAAGTGGCTGGACCTCTGATTGAGAGAGTATGATGAAACATGCTACGGACGTACAGCTATGCAAAATTCAACCAGGGTGTCTAGGTGTGTGCGTGTGCGCCACTTGGTATGGTACAAACATCTTGTCTTTTATATATATGGTACAAATGTATGATAATTAATTATTTTATCCATAAAAGGCCCCATAGTAGCAAAGATTGATGAAATCCCGTAGACGACGTAGTCTATGGTTTTATTTTCTTTACAGTTTCTTAGCATGATGCATGAATTTAGATTTCAACCATTTGGCTAACAAGTGTTATAATGATAAGATACTTCAAGTTATTTTACGTCATGTATAGTTATCACTTGTTGCTAATTTTCCATCAATTTATTTTGTGTATTAGTAATCAACCAACATCTGAGATATCTGTTTACGTAAGCATATAATATATTTGTATTCATGCTTAAATTCCACTTGTGCCACAATTTTCCTTTATAAGCTGAAAATTGAAATTAATGTTGTGTCTTGTTGCTTATGAAGATTGTTCTTTTTAAAATCATTGTAGGAGCTATCATTGTAGATCAAGCACCGAAATATTGTTGTGTGAACTTCTTCGATATGGGGGAAGCATACCACTCAAATTGTTATGAGACAAATTGAGGATGTAAAAAAGTTTGAATTGCTGATGGCGACGGACAATGATCCGTTGAGCTTATTGGATTGCGGATTGAGATAACTTAGGTTGTTGGCGGGAAGATGCTGAAGACCACCTGTTAGGCAGTTGTGAGAAAGATTCAAAGAAGACATAAACCTCTCTCCATCAACCCAATTCAAAGAGGCGTTTCCCTTAATTTTAGTTGTTTGACAGATTTAGGAATCAAAGATACTTTAAAGATCTTAATCTTATGAATGTAGAACCATGCAATGTAACAAACCAATCCCTGAAGCTTTGCCCAGAAATATATCGAGGTCCAAAAAATTAAGTTTAGTAAGGTTTCTGTAGATCTTGTGATTTATTAGGATAACTTTTTTTCCCCCCTTAATCAACAATTTCGTTTACATTAAGGACTTGAGGTAGCCTATGGTATCAGGTGGTCCTCCAGATAAGGTTGTTTCTGCAAGGAAAGCATCTGAAACTAAAACTACTTTCCCTACTTAACTTTTGGCAAACTAGCAGTGCGATTGGGTAAAGATAAATTTAACTCTTTCAAAGCCGAGGAACTAGAGATGAGCAAGTTGGAAAAAAGAAGAGCTGGGCGAGGGATTGCCTCTAAAAGCTGCTTCCGACACAGGTTCAGTCCGATCATATTGCCTCTTAGCTGGTTACAGGTCCCCCAGTTCCCGCGTTCAGCAATCTGAACCTTGCCTAAGTTTGTTGTCTTTGAACAGAAGTCTCTAGAAACAGTAGTACTGATTGCCAAGCTATACTTGAACTGGAACAGAATATTCTGCATTTTAATATTCAGTGGTGTAGTAGCTACATGATAATGTTGCAGAACATGGATGGTCATTGTTATTGAAAAAAATAGCCACAAGCGTATCGGAATCTTCTCAATTCTTTGTACAACTGTTTATTCCATGAATTCATGTATTAGTTCACCATTTTTGTATTGTTATCGGTGCTAATAGAAGGACCAATTTGTTTTGCTTTCTGTATGTTAAACAGTTTAATCAATCTATATCTTGTTTGACAAGGGTATGCATCACTTGTTATTTAGTCGAAGCTTCAAACTTTATGATCACTCATTCACTCTTGGGGAGCTGTACTGTAGCTTTGTATCCCTTAAATATTTCAATTTTCAGCTTGAAGTGACAAATATTTTTTGAACTTTTTTTTTTTTCTTTCATCAAAATTTTTATGTTTAGTCACTCTTTATATCATGTTTTATTTGTGATTTGCATTTGTATTTATTACTTTCATTTGATGTTCAAATGATATAATTATTATTTTTTACTTACAATTTTATCAAATAAATTCACTTTTAATTAACTTTAGATGTCTTCAAATTAACAAAATGGACTCTTATTAAGGGCTTATGTTTGTATGTAGATATTATATACTAGTTTATCATTGACTATATTACAAAAAATTAATATTTTGTCAGTTCCTTTGATTTATTTTTAAAAAGTCTGCGATTTGGTTGGTTTCTTACGGGTGAATACTTTCTCATTTCGTATTGCTATTGAATATAGCAAACAATTTTTTACGAATAAGCAAGTAAAGATTATTTGAAAATTTCAACAATAATATTCGGAGTGATTTTAAGCTAAAAACTGTTTTTAGAAAAAGGATATCACCTTGTATTTTTGGACAAGATTGATTTGAGCTGTTATAAAATTTAATATCAAATTTCCTCAAAATATTATTTTGATATATTATAAATGCACATAATGAAAATACTACTAGGTAGCTAATTAATTGAAATTAATATTTTTTTTCTATAATATCAAATTTTTTGACAAACAATTTAGAGAATTTTATTAAAACAACTTGAACTCAATTCATGACAAACCTCTGAGAATACATAAAAATATACATGAAAAATAAATAAACTAGTTAAACAAATGGTCACATTATTTTCAGATTACTTAATAATTTGAATATTCTTGACACTAAAAATCATTAAAAAATTTCTTACATAATACCAATTTTTGACGGTAATCCAAACTCGAAATAATAAGTTACTGAGAGTTCTCATATATATTTTTTGTTTTCAGGTACGACCATGCGAGGAGTTTATTTGCTTTCGCTAGAAGTCCAGAACCATGTTATGATGGACCAGCGATTCATCTCATGTTGGTTAATGGTTGGTGCATGTCTCACATTTCTTATTTTTAAACTTAAAGTTATAAATTATATTTATATATGCATTTTTTTTCTGAAAATGAGTAATTTATTTTTAATTTTAAATTTTAAGTTTAAATAAATATTTATTTAAAAATTTATAAATATATATACTTTTTTAAATTAATAAATTACTTATAATACGTGCAGAAAGTCAAAACTACATTTAGGTCCTTTTTGATAAGTAGCTTAGCTAATTGATTAGCTGTATCGGATTGAATTAAGACTAGCTGATTAAGCAACATGTTTTAATTAAGTGATTGAATTTAGCTATTTTGAACAAAATTATTTGAAAAAGTTCTTCTAATAAATTTTTTCAAAATTAACTATACAGGATCAAACAACTATTTCAAAAAATTAACTCAAGTACTAAAATTAGATTTCATTTGATCATATATTGATTCAATTTTTTTAATTAATAAAGCTATCTTTTTTGCTAAAAAAACTAACTTCAAAGCGTCCTTACTTGGAAAGGGGAGTGCTATAAAAATGTACTAATCACCCAACCGATCCATTTAAACTTCACCAACTCAAATAAAGTAGCAGAAACCGCAAGAATATACAATAATTTAGGATTAAAACAAGAAGCAAAGAATCAAACCGGGTCAAATACCCCAAAACCCGGTCAGCAGCCGCCCCGAATCCATCATCACACTACACACCCAACACACTTGTATAAAACACAATCAAGTAAAATGAGTCCATCATCATAAGAGTAATCGCCATGTTTGCTAAACGCCTAATTCAAAAAGCTACTCAACAGCTTCATCTTCCTCATCATTCTCCTCAGGTACAATTTATTTCTATACAATTATTCTATATATTTATGTAATTTATCAATTTCATACTTACTTAACTGCTACGCCTTTGACTTTAATCACACTCATTCATTTCTGTGCTCATATACTTACGATGATGATGCTTAGGGTTTTTATTTATCGTTTCGATGATCGGAAGCTGAATTTGTAGTTTATTTGTAATTTCGTTGCGGAAATGTTGTAGTTCGATATGATAATACTAATTTTGAGCTTTTAGTTGCAGAAATTGTGATTATACTTTAAGTCTATGTTAAATTAAAATTGAAAGCGAGGACACGATCTTAGGGTTCATAGCTCTCGAGTGGATGATGTTTATAGAACTATGGAGTAAGAGCAAACTCTTGTAAAGGAGTTGGATTGGAAAATGTAGCTCTTTTCGGGAAGAATAACTTATATATTTTGTGTTAAAAATTATCTAAGCCCAAGATATATTGATTTTTTTTAAATTAATAATCAAGCTACCTCTGTATACAAACGGGTTATATACTAATGTGGTATAAGATTGACATATTTTGGGGTCTAGTTTCTTAAATTATATATTTTGGATTATAATTAATTGAAATAAAACATTAAGTTTAAATGTTGTGTTGCATTTGCATTAACCTCTCTTAAAGGAATTATGCAGTTGCTATTGGAACCTAACAAATAAGTATGTATAACATTTTATATGATGCTCCCTTCTAAAAATATCTGCTTTTTTTATAGTTGGGCACGGAAAACAATTTTGAAAAATATAAGAATTAAATATTTTCGTTCTTTACAGTCTGGCCCTTATTAGAATTAACCAGTGTTGTAAAAATCAGTGACTCTCCCGAGTACTAGGTCCGAGTATTCGTTTTTGACCCCGAGTCTGATCCGAGTTCCGAGTAATCCGGTCTAAAACCGATTTTGTAAAAAATTGTTCAAAACGCGGTTTGACTTCGAGTACTCGGAGTCAAAATTGATTTTGACTTTCTCAATTATTCATTGTTTCCTTATAAAACTGCGCCAAAAAAAGAGCAAGCGTGAAATTATACATGTTTTTGACTTTTACAGGCAATTATTAGAAATGATATGTGATTAATTATTAAACTTATTTTTAATTATTTTGTCAAAAATTATCAAATAAAGGGTGTATATTTAAGCTCTACTATTGCTAGTGTGTTATTAAACTATTAATATTTTTAGATAATTATTATTATAAAATATTTAAAAAAATGATATCCGAGTACTCATTCCGAGTAGTCTCCGAGTTCCAAGTACTCATTTTTTGGGGACAAAACCGAGTCTAACCGATTTCCGATTTTTATTTTTTACAACCTTGGAATTAAATAGGCAAGTAAGACGGATTCAAATTCAATTAATGAGGGCATAGTCAAAAATGCGTCAATTATTATCTCATGAAATTATGAAAGTAAATATACTGAAATAAGGAGAATGCTCTAAAATGTAGACGTGTCCAAAAAGTGGGAGTAATCATAATCTCCAGATTATAAATACATATTTTTGAAATTTGACTTGCTTAAATTTGTGGTATTTTAGTTAATTTTTTTTAAGATATAATATTTTCATTGTAGTATTTTGGTTTAGGTAACACTTCAGAAGAATATCTGAATAAATATGCACTACAATTTCAGCACTTTCCAATCTCTTACCCTAAAGTGTTACCTGATGTTTTTCTCATCGTGGTGAAATGAAGCTATTGAATGCAACAATACTTTAATTGAAAGTTAATAAATGGTCTTGGTTATTTGAAAATTAGTGGGGTTATAAATGTGTACGAAGAGTGAGAATTATTTTAAAGAGAATTAGTAATTATTGATGTAATTCTGAATCTTGAATATCCCGTATCAATACCTTTGAACTTGTATATGTCAAGCCGAAATGAATGTTTTACTAATATAAAAATTGCATAATAAAATAATATTAAACTATTACCAATCCTCAATACAAATATTTACCATGAAACTAAAAGTCATGTGCTAAAACACTAGTGGGTCTATATTGCTCAAGTCACCCTGATTAATCCATAAAATTAAATTATATATGTATGGAGATTTTATAAACTATAATATGGAATAAAATATTCTGGTTTTCCGATTCTACACTGTCAATCTCTAATTCCGAGTCGAATCTTAGGTTCATTTTACAACAGTTTGCATAATCTTCGAGTATCTAATAAATATGGCGCTGCTTCCTGATTAGTAACTATGGAGAAAATGAGGCTGGCAGCTTCCATCGTACCTGCATGACAGATAAATTTTTTGAAGGCATAATATCTTCCTATTTCCTACACTCATGAATACACACATCACTATGAAACAAATGTATACGACAAATTTTACTAATTCACTAATATCTACCAGACTTTCCTTTTTCTTATGTATCTTAATTCTTAACTCTCCTCTCACTGGCTATGAACTTTTAAAAAGCTGGGATTTCGTATAGATTGACTGACTCACTAATTGGATCCACAGAAATATCTACTTGATCTCTAAACGTGGTCAACAGGAAATTATAAGAACTTCTTTGGATTTTGACCTCTGAATCCATTTGAAATTTTTGGGGTAGCAACAAGGTGGTAGAGTAACATTACGTACCCAATAACTTATGACCATTAATCTCTGTCACACTTAGCTTGCTTTTCATCGTAAGAGACCAATTACTAGTACTATACGGTCGTGGCTTGCATGAAATTACACCATTCTTCATGTTACTATAAGTTATCTACATTTTCATATGCAAAACATTTTGAATGAAAGTCATTCAACTATAACAACATTCATTGGTGTAATATGACAAAACACGTGTATTTCATTTTATGCTTTGTTCTTCTCTGTTTAGTATCAAGTATTAAGTTATACATTGTTTGGTTCAATATGTTTGTCTTTTAGTGTAATATGCTTAATTTTTATTGGACATAACTACAACCCGACATTGGTTCATCTTTGATTCAGCACAATTTGAGCTCCGTGACAGCAGCTGACTTAGATTTTCAAGTAGCAGTTCACTGTGGTATCCCATCCACTGCATCAATTATTTCTTTTGATCCTATTCAGCGTCTTTTGGCCATTGGAACACTGTAAGTTCGGAAATCATCTAAATGTGCTGTTAATTACTTAATTTCCCTTGCAAATATAATTTTTCATATAAGTCTTTGAAGTAGTCCGTCTCTGTATTTAAAGTTATGACGAATTTGTAATAAAAATTGTAATATGACCCGACGATACTATAACCTGTTTAAAGGTACATCTGACTCCTTTAGAGTAATGTTATCAATTGGTCTTCCCAGTTTACATGTGCTTAGTAAACACTAAATCTGGTTGCTCATATTAAGAACTAGTTATGCCTAGCTTAGTCCGTAGCCTTTAAATGGTGTCTGGTTAGTGCAGAGGTAAATTATAGGGATCGGATTAGAGTATATTTGTAGAAATTAATATTACAAACAAAGTCCAATTAAATTCTTCGGCACTGGGCCTAATTGTTTAAAAAATGTATATGTTTTCCTGGTCTAATAGGGTCTCTTGAAGATGCTCCAACAGTTGCTTCATTGCTAAATTGACCTTGACCTTTAATATATTCATGTTTCATTTGACCAAGAAAAAAAGCTCGGTTTCTTTTGCTTGATTCTAGTTTTAATTCCTTTTTTCTTTATGGCTTCCAAATTAGGCTCTCTGTTGTGCCTTAAATATTTATACTGTCTTACGAGCAATAAGGTGGACTTGCTGCTTTAACAAAGAACATCAAAGAACATCTTGTTTTGAAAAAATGCCATTTAATCACTTGAAATTATTTAATAATGGCAGGGATGGTAGAATCAAAGTGATTGGTGGTGATAATGTTGAAGGACTCCTGATTTCACAGAAACAGTTGCCTTACAAATACTTGGAGGTTTGTGAGCTTCAAACACATTCGTTTTCATAACTAAATGTTACCGAAATTCTTCTTTTTGAACTTATCACCTAGCTGACACAATGGTAGTTTGGTGGTTGCTGACCCTTCATGTTTGTCCTAATATTATTAAATAATTTACAGTAAAGATAGGTCAGTGTAGAAATTGGTAACTTATGCCTTGTGCATAAATATATGCACTTTCGCACATAGATATACTATAAATGTATACATATTAGCAGAATCATGTAGGTATCTATTAAGGAGATACAGCTAATTACTCAAAACACATTGTGATTAATGCTTTGCTGGGAAACTCAAGCATTGTCTTAGCAGATAATTCATTACTCTGCAAAGATTGTCTCTGCAAAGATTGTGTGATTATAAATGTGGTTATGCAGTAGCCCAGTTGAAATTAGTTGTGCTAATTTAGGAAGTATGTGTGCCTGTATGAAAGGAAGTCCAGATAGTTGCTAGCGAAAAGTAAGATTTACATCTAAGATAAGTAAGCTTAAATTGTTATCCCTACATTGTTGTTAATATAAAGAATTTAACCTGGAAAGAGGGTTTGCGGCTGCAAATATTGCTAAAAAGTTAGAATGCCGATGTATTCACTATTTTAGTTGGTTGTATGTTAGATTGTTAGAGAATTGGCGAATTAAGCATATCTGATTGTGGTGGAAATTCTGTTAGGAATTTCAGTGGGATACTGATATCAATTTTAGGATGTAGATACTATGTATGTAATAGTTAACAGTTAGTCAGCGCTAAAAAGGCCAATACTTCTAACAAACGTTTTTCTTTTGTCTTTGTTGTTTTGGCAGTTTCTGGTCAACCAAGGTTATTTAGTCAGCATCTCCAATGACAATGATATCCAGGTATGAATGATGGTTGTCTATCATGTTGTTTTTCTAAATGATAGATATAATTCGAACTATCTCATTGTGGGTGAACGATCAACTCTTTTGGTAATATCATGGTAGGGTTACTAAAATAGAGAAGGAAATAACTGATGACTTTTTCTGACACACTTGCATGAATTCGTATACCAAGAGGTCTTATTAGACTAGAGATTTAGCAGCCACTCCCCTGTTGAGAGCCAATCGTGTAAAGACTAGATTTTATGTAAATCTGAATCCATTTGCCAAACTCGTTATAATAATTTTTGGATCGAAGTTCACCTATAAGAAATGGTTGAATTTTTATTGTGAGTCTGTGACTCCTTTCCAGGTTCCTTTATAACTTTCCCATGCTAGACTTGTTAATGATCAAAGTCTTTGCAAGTCATGCTTTTTGAAAGATTGGATGGTGATTGGTTTCAGTATGCAAAAAGTTGACTTTGCAATTTGTTTGGAAAATCTTCATGTGACGGGTAATAAAAAGAAGCGAACTATAGCTCCACTGAGTTGCTTCACTGTGGTGTTAAATTGAAGAAATAAGGTATGAGAAATACTTATAGCGGATGCACTTGTTTATTGGGGATTAGAGATTCAAAATTTTATTGGGGAGGAAGCTGACTAAACAAAATGAATATCTAAATTACGGATGAAGAGTCTACTTGTGGAAATACACTAGTTATTAGCTAAGCATAAGGTAGATTCCCTTAGCTTGAAGAGAGCATATCTAGTTCATAAGTATTTTAACTTCACTTCTAACTACAAATGTAAGAGTATTCTTTCCTTTTAATATATTAGTAATTTAGCAAAAATAAAAATAAAAATGTAAGAGTAAAAAAAAAATATTAGAATCCTTTTAATATAGAAATAATTTCTTAATTTCTTCTGTGTTGCAGGTGTGGAATCTGGAGAGCAGGTGCATAGTGTGCACTTTACAATGGGAATCCAACATCACTGCCTTTTCTGTAGTAAATGGATCCTACTTCATGTATGTTACTTGTGGCAATCGGTTTCTACCTTTTTTTTTTTTAATCAAATCTGATTCACTGGTTGCTAATCTGAGTAGGTGCCTGGTGATAACATAGATACTCGCTTATTATGTACAGGTATATAGGAGATGAGAATGGTCTATTATCAGTACTGAAATATGAGCCTGAGGGTGAAGATATTTTGCTATTGCCATATCACATTTCTGCAGATTCTCTTGCTGGTAATTGCTTGCATGTACTTATCTTCTGCTTCAGTCAGTTGTATATCACTTCCTCATTTGGGTCTTTCTTTCATTTTTATCTAGTTTGTATATAATTTTTAAATTGTATGTTTATCCTTCTATTTTAATGTAAACATAAACTATAACATATTGGTTCCCTCGTAGAATGAGGTATTTGTCATTTCCTATTTATATTCTAGTGTTGCCTCAAGTATCCTCTAATATGTGTGGAACCCACTAGTAATATATAAAAAGAAGGCAACTTTCCATCCTTTGGTCATGTTTTGGTTGGCTTTACCCCCTTTCCCAATTTTTTACCATCTTTGTAAAAACCGTATTCCTTTGGGCACATATACATTGTGTATGCACATAAATTTCACTAGAATTATTACTTATCTAATATAATTCTATTTCCATATTATTTCCTAATGTTGTAATGACTAGCAAGAATCATTACCACATGTTTTTGTGTATATCTCGTTTCGTAGATTTGGTCGTAGGCCAAAACATAGAAATTACATGTTGTGCCACTACAAGACATCCATAAACTGATAAACATGACCTTTACTTACGCAAAGATGCAGATGCATAAAATTATATATATGATGCACAAGGAATTTGTGCAATAGTATTACGCCAATTTATTTCCTGGGCATATATAAACTGTTAAGCTTTCTGAAAACTTATAATTTCTTGTCTTTGTTAAAACCCTTTGACTTTATACTAGATAGAACCACATGCCTCAACTTTTTCTTCTACTATTTCTGACTTTTATGGAGAAGAATCCCTTTCGATGCAAGAAACTATAAGCATACATACATGCGTGAGATTCCTTTTCACTCTTTGAAGTCTTGAACATAGGGTTTTAGAATTTGGTTAGCAATCTTGCATACAAAGAATCATAACATGTTAATTTTTAAATACTATAGAACTTGGGCCTTTCAAGCATTTGTAGTTACAGATAAGAGAAATGTAAGCAATACCAGATACATGTGCATTATATCGTATTATTAAGAATTTATCTCTTCTTTCCACATATGTTACAGAATATAGTTTTCACATACCTTTTTTTATAATGTTATGTAACACATTTTTGTTTTATTAATCATGTTTCTGAATGTGATAATTAAGTGTTTGCTTGTGTTTCTTTTTGCCAAAAGTTGTCAGAGTACAAAAAAGGAAACGTGATGAAGCTTTGGACATTTATCCATTAGTGTTTGCAAGTATTGCTGTATGATAAGGATATATTGTGCTTCTTACATTTCTTTAGCTTACTTCATTGGTGGCTCATCTGCTAGGTGGATCAGGTTGCCTTAGGCCACTAAGTTTATAAGGCCTAAAATCATTAATACACTTGTATATATAATTTATAGAGAATAGGGACCTGAGATTTATCTTAGATAAGTTTCCTTAGAACCCTACGGTTCTGTAGCAGAACTCACATTGTTCTTCATTAGTAGTATAGCTGAAATAGCGATTTGTAGTATAGCTGAAACAGGGACGGTCCTGAAATTATGGGACCTTAGGCAAAATGATTTTCGGGTCCTAAACCATATATATGTGTGTGTATAGCTGAATATTTTAAACTTATATAATGAAGGATACGGAAATTCTGGGTCCCTTAAATATTGGGGGCCCTAGGCGCAGGTCCTACTCGAGGGCCACCCTTGAGCTGATATAACAGTGTTCTGCAGCTGAATATTGTATTTTGCATTGAAATAATATAAGATATTTTAACAATTGAGTTCCAAGAGTTTTTCTAAAACTTCTAAAAAAGAAATTAAAATAGAATGTACTATTTATGCAAAACATCGTGTTCAGCAGCAGCAGAATATGTAGTGTTTTGCATGTGAAAACACTCAATTATGAAGTAGAATATAACAAAAATTAACAATTGAATGTACTATTTATGCAAAACACTAAGTTCAGCTGCAAAACATAAACAAAAATATTACTATTTAATGTAATATTTATGTAATACACTTTGTTCAGTAGCTGAACAAGTGTTTTGCATCGAGTTCAGCTGCAGAACACTGTATATCAGCTGTATTTTTACTATAAAATTCAAGTGAGTTCTGCTACAGATTCCTATTATCTTACGAAACTTACATGATATAAATCTTAGGCTCCTTTCTCTAATTTATATATTATTATAATTTTTTGAAAAGAATTATACAAGAAAGAAAATATTTACTAATTATACTTGAAATTCTAAATATAATATTTGTTGTACATGTAACCAGTAGGATCCTTCAAGATGGACTTTAGTTGAATTTGATTTAATTTAAGAGAGTTATTAGTTATCTTCGGTATGGAGTTGTAGGGCCTTAACCTTGATTGCATCTTGATGGGTTCTTTTTACATATTCAAGCTGAAGTACCCATCTTACCTTTTCCTCTTGCCAAACTGAAACCTACATGCATTTATTAATTATTGTTTGTTTCCTGTAATTACGTTATGTGTAATGCTGAGATGCTACCTCCTAGTATATATGCAAGGCAGATAGACATTACCAATACTTTCCTTGTACTTCATATCTTTTGTTAAAGTTATGCTTTAACATCTGCGTCAATGTTTTTGCTTTTCACAGAATCAGCTGGATCTTCGGTTCCTGATAATCCGACCGTTGTTGGAGTTCTTCCCCAACCTTGTTCTTCTGGGAATAGGCAAGATAAAAGCACTTCTTAATTTTTTCCCGATTCTTGCTTTCCATATACATGAAGCTGTGTCCCTTTACAGTTTGTAATTTTACACCTCGAAAGATCATAATGTCTGTCATGTCTTTTCGTCATGCACACAAGCAGATATTCTACATATTGTGCTTACCAGATAATAAATTATGTAAGCTATCTTTGGTTATTGGGTCTTCAAGGATAAAACAGAGGTTAGAGGTGCTCATGGCTCATGTTGATCATCAGAACCAAAACAAATTTGCATACCATTTTTCCAAACTGATTTTTAAAAAAATAAAACATGAAATATTATGAGTCTCTGTCTAGTATATTTACGTTCAGTAGAAGGTGAGCTTCTATAATAATTGAAGGTCACTACTGAATATATTTTATTAGTCTTTCTTAATCTAGGTGTGCACAATTTTTATTTTGTATAAAAGGATATTTTGCTTTCAAAAGGTACCCTTATGCTCAATTTTTCGTTTTTACTTTGGAGAATGTAACAGGAAAGTGATCTTTATGTTATAATTTGCTCTTGTGATTTTGGAAATTTATCATATGATATGAAAAACATACCTGGAAATAAAAAGATAGCTGCATCACTAATACCTAACAGCACTTTGAGGTTTTTCTACTCAGAGACATTTGACAACCCAAGTTATTTAGATGATTTGTTATTCAATATGTTATATGAAAATTGATTTTGGCAAATTTAGGAAGAAAGAGGTATTAGATTCCTTCTCGCACCTGGCATTTAGGATGACATGGAAGATCACCTTTGATGAATCATAAATGCACTCTTAAAGTTATAATAAGGTTTACTTCTATAAAAACTGTTGACTTGCGAAATTTTATACTTATTGTTGCAATGGGGAGGAAACAGTGTTTTGCCACCGTGAAATGAAAGAATCATTTAGGTCTTATTTAATAACATGTGCATACATTTAAATGAACTTCTTTGAGTTGTTCAGCCATACAATGTTTGTTTTAAAGGTTAGTTAGCTGAGTGAAACAAAAATTAACTTAATAATCTGATTGAATTTATGCATAATGTTAGCATCAATTAATATTTAGTTTGATTTGGATGTTCATAGTATAATAGAACAGTAAAGTTTGAACTGTGAAGCTCCTTTTCTAAATGGGTATTGTGTCAGGATCTCTAGGTCCTGAGTCTTGCAACTGGTCCTGCTATTTATAGTGCTACATGAATTTACTGAAATGACTTGAAATGACTCAAGTACCCTCACATCATAATACTACTACTAGTTACTACTATTGCCTAGTTTACTACTACTTGTCTTGCATATTGTACAAATAACTGAGAGGCTGCTAACTTTGATGAGATGTTTATGCTTGCTTTTTCCGTAAAACTGAAATTTTATGGTGCTTTTGCAGAGTTCTCATTACTTATGATAGCGGCTTAATTATTCTTTGGGATGTTGTTGAAGCTCGGGTTGTCATGGTTAGAGGTGATAAGGTTCTTGATCTAAAGGACGGAAATGTTAATTCTCGTAGTGCAGTTGGTACCAGCCATACTGATGATACCATTCAAAATATGGAGGAGAAAGAAATTAGTGCTAGTTGCTGGGCATCTTCTGACGGGTCCATTCTAGCTGTTGGTTACATAGATGGAGATATATTATTTTGGAAAACATCAAGTTCTAGCTCTATTAAAGTTGACCAAGGTGGATACTCAAGTAATAATGTATTAAGACTACAGTTATCTTCTGCAGAAAAAAGACTCCCTGTTGTTGTGTTGCATTGGTCTTCAAACAAGAATTCACAAAATGATGCTGATGGACATCTCTTTATCTACGGTGGTGATGAGATAGGGTCTGATGAAGTTGTGACGGTTGGTTATTCATTCTTTTTTCCTTTCAATTATAGTGAAATATGTATTACATATCTGCTACAATTGTACACATGGATTTGTTTGATTTATCAGGTTTACCTGTTAACATATCGTTGATGTGGCAGTTGTTTCATGTGTATTATGCTGTTGTGTGCAAGATTGGAAGGCATGATAGTTTTCTTAACTTGGAAGAGTCTTTAAATTGGTGTAATATGTTAAATAGTGATCATTTGTTTAAATATAACATTTTCCTTTCTTCTAGTACATTTAAATTGATAAAACCTTATCATGCCTACTTTGGCTCTGCTATGTGATTGAATTTACTTGTAGAAGATGCCTTCTTTTAAACAGCAAACTGTCATGCTCATTTACTTATTTGCAAACACTGTACAATCAATTTAAAAACTGTTCTTTTTAATTAAAATTATTCAATTAGAAATATTTTTTTATCTTGTGGCAGTTGTCTTCCTTGTTTGTATTAATCATTTAAATCATGTGTCACTCTGCCATAATTAGCTAGAGTTGAGAGCTCTCTATTTTGGCGAGAGTTGATCCTAATGTACTTTGGTTGTTACAGGTATTGAGTCTTGTCTGGTCTCCTGGAATGGAGACTTTAAGATGTACTGGTCGTTCTGATCTCCACCTTAGCGGCTCCTTCGCCGATATGATTTTGTCACCAAGCGCTGGAGAAGTTACAAGTAGTCACAATGCAGCTCTGTTTGTATTGACAAGCCCTGGAAGGCTTAATTATTATGATCATAATAGTTTGTCTAGCATAGCAAATCAAGATGACAAAAGAGTGTCCATATCTTCTGCTGAATATCCTATGGTTGTACCTACAGTCGATCCAATCATGACTGTGGCAAAGCTCATCACATTATCTGCAAGTGCAAACTCGACTTCTTTTGAGGTATGATACCTTTTAGAATAGATTTGTATCGCACTGATATTACCATCAGTTCCTGAATCTCTGTAAATTTATTTCATCAATATAATTGAATGAAAATTTGATTTATATAGATACTCACACGCCTCAGAAAATGTTCATCCCTAAATCCGGTTAATGATATCAAGTGGCCCATGACTGGAGGCATAGCTAAAGAATTGGTTGATGCCGAGGACAGGGTCGGGAGACTCTATGTTGCAGGTTATGAAGATGGATCTGTCCGTATATGGGATGCCAGTTATCCAGTCTTATCTCTTCTTTGTGTTTTACCAGGCGAGGTGAAAGTCCCACAGTCAACATTTCTCTGATTTGTTTGCTTAAAGCAAATTTTTTTTGTTAATTGGGAAGTTAAGGTATGTATCTCGATTAATCTGCAGGTAAAAGGTGTAGAAGTTACTGGTTCAAGTTCATCAGTCTCAAAGCTCGACTTCTGCTCCCTTACGTTTAGTTTAGCAGTCGGCAACAAATATGGACTTGTAAGATGTGTTCTGTCTTATTGGGTAGCTATATATATATTTTTTTTGAAAACAAAACAGAGGTTTTATTAGAGATTAAACTCTTGATCAAGTACATCGATTAAGAAAGAGGGCGTTTGGAGCCACTCCTTACAACCAGTCATAGAACTAGCTACCCTTGCTATTGAATGAGCGGCTAGATTCGCTGATCGTCTTACAAAATACACATAATGGGACCTCAAGTCCTTTAGAATTTCTAAGCAATCTAACAAAATAGATCCGAAGAAAGAATTGTCTCGATCCTTGATGCGCAATGCTTTCACCACACTAAGATTATCCAGCTCAATATAAACTTGCTGTTTGTCCAGTTTCTTAAGCCAAGAGAGAGCTTCTTTGAAGGCTAGAGCTTCTGCAACTCGAGGATCACAAGCACCCGAGATCTTTCCCCCAT
>PHNY01300074.1:4863-17348 GCA_003724115.2 Anethum foeniculum
AATTAAAGATGAAGAAACATCGATCCGGAGCTCAAGGAAGAAAAATCAGTCAACAAAGGGCTGAGTTTTTAGAAGATTACAAAAAATGGGGAGGACTTTTTAGGTTTCTGAAATCAACAAATTCTACTAATGAAGAAGAAGCTAATGGTAGTGGGAGTCACAGTACTGATGTTGGTGACCGTAAAAAATAATTTAGCTTTTCGTGGAGATAATGAAAAGATTGGAGATGCGAATAATGGAATTTTTTTTGGTATAATTGAGATGCTTGGTGAGTTTGATCCAGTTATGAAGAAGCATATTCGGCGCATCCATAGTAAGGAAATCCAGTTACATGTTTTGCTTTTGGGGCATAATTTTTTTTTTCACTTGGGGCTTGAAATATGTCAGGGCCGGCCCTGGAAATGAAATAGTATGGAATCAAAAAGGAGAGGAATCTGATCGAGTAGTGGAGTCAGCAAAGCCCATCTTAACCCATTGGTATAGTGCGCAAGACAAGTCATTTGACAACTATCTTGGGTTTATGACCCAAACAGATGACATGGGAACAACCAAGGGAGAGAACTGTGAAGATCAATACTGACGCTGCTACGGATTCTAATCGATATAGTTATTCCATGTTAGCTCGAGACCACAGAGGGGAGTTGGTGGAGGCAAGATCAAGCTGCAAGCAAGGTTGTGTACAACTTGAGATAGCGGAGGCCATGGGTATTAGGGAAGCTATACGTTAGGTAAAAGACAAGAAGGGGCCTGCAGTTGCATTAGGGACCGATTGTCTCACAATCATTCAAGCTTTACGTTGCTCAAGCGTTAGTCTACCTTATCTCTGTCGAGTAATAGATGAATGACTAGCATTGCTTTCTCAATTAAAAGAACATAGTATTACGTTATGTTTTGTAAAACGGTCCATGAACAAGATGACTCATTTCATTGCGAGACACTCTAGTTCTATAGCTGATTGTGTTGGGAAGAGTAAAGACATTCACTATTATATTTCACTCTGATTATATTTCATGTATTGGCTACTGATTTGAATTTCTAATAAAATTACCATTTGTGCCAAATAAAAAAAATCAATCATGCATTTGATACATATTTGAAGTCCTGAACTAATCTATCTTCAAAACTGTAATCAGAGTTGGCCCCAGTCTTGACCTAAAATATTCATGATTTAATTTGATCTAACATGGAAAAAAATCTTTTTAATTTTGATCACCTATAAGATTTGAACTCAAACTAGAAATTTGATTAATTAAAATAGTGCAGCTTAAATCTAGATACAAAAATATAAAAATAAAATTCATTTACACACAAAACTAAAGTCATAATTTAATTCGCACACGAACTCAGACACACTATCTTCCTAGAGAATTTCTATTCCATTATTGGTTGAGTTCAAGTAACTCAACTAAAAGCGTTAACGGCCCTACTTCACAGAATGTACTAATAAAAGATCAAATACTTTCAATAGAAACCTACAAAGTACAAGATCCAGCTAGTTTACAATTATTTTCAGAAATTACAACTTTTAATGTGATTATGTTACAGCATGATATTCATATAAATTACGGATGCACTAAAAACATGTACTTATTAGATTTGCCATGACCCACAATTGTATTACATTCGTGATGTTAAGGAGGCACCAATTATCATTTGCATCTTTGCTTCCTAGCTTTCTGCTCTGTACATGATTGTGATACATATGCAGTTTCTTGGGAGCCTGTAGTGTTCATAACTTACGTATTATCAATGCTTGACTGCAGATTTTCTTTCTTGTTCAGGTTATTGTGTAAAGCTGGAACTGCAACTCTGCAAGTACAAGTTCATAGCAAATCTGCAACTGGATAGACTTCTTCTCCCACTTGAATCAGCGAGCCTGCCTCTTCTTTATTGCCATCATCGTATCTCAGAAGTATCCCAAAGTATATCTTTCCCTGCCAAAACAAAAACAATTTAATGTGGTGCATTATCAAGGATGAAGAACTGGGCTTAAAACTACATTGTTACCTTCACTCTCCTGTAGGCAGCCAAAGTTGCCAAAGGTTCATTTAACCTCTTCACTTCACCTGCTTGATGATTAATATTGATCATCTGACAGCGGTTGCAACCACCCAAAGACTGCAGATTGGGAACACATAAAGAACTCCTATAAGACATTCAACAGTCTAAACGTGTTCCGTTACCAGATTAATTCAATTGTATTCATAAATATCAGAAAAAAAGTTTAAAACGCCTAGTTTTGGCCGTTCAATCCCGTGTGCAATAAGAAGTCAACTCTCGAAATGAGGTAGTCCAAAGTCAGCACACGATCCTATTCTACTCTGGAAAATATGATTCTGTGAAGTTACGTTTGAAGAGTGGATCGCTAGGTGGTTTGTCCCTTTTTGGGTTTTTAATTATTAGGGGGGATCTCGTCCCAATTTTTGGCTCACCAAAGTACAATATCAATATTTCACTTAATAATAAGAAATTTAGGGGTATGAGGTACCCGAACATGAGACCTCCCAACATACCGTGTTAACTTACCAGTTCTCTTGAAAACCTTAAGGTGTTAGGGCAGCGGGCTCACCACACGAATGTCATATGTAAGCATCTTGGTACATATTTGGTTTTCTAAAGCATGTTACTGAACATTATACTGCTTCACAACTTTCCTGGATTACAATTGTAGTGAGCTACATTTTGCAATTAAAATCCCTATGTATGCAATATGAAACCTCTTAATGCACTAATTAATAATCAGAAAATGGCTTCTAGATAGCAAAGGTTCTTTGTTTAAAAAGGCACTTATGAAAGTGAGAATTTACAGAAATTTCATAGCTTTGTACAAGTATATAAATTGATGTGTTGCTAACGTCAGTGGGAATCAATCTAATGTTGATCTTCCTAGTAATGATTGATATCAAAGAGAGAGAAGAGGCAGCAAGTAAAGTCCTACTGTTAAGACCCGAACGTAAGAACTTACTGTGAAGTATTTATTCCCGATTCTTATGCATTGCCATCCATCTTCTGCATATGGTTCACCACCAGCTATCACAAGGTTTGGGCGAAATCTCATTGGATTGACTTGGATAGGAGCTGCAGGAGAGCCTTTCGCCACATTTTCTACAAATAAACAATTACAAAAGTTTGATCTTCTAATAAAAGACAAGGAAGTCTTTCTTATTTAACATATGTTATTGATACATGCAATAGACAAGATTTTCACTTCCACACTAAACAATGTCTAAATGGATTCAGCCATGGAGGTTTCAATTCTAGAAAACACATGCATGTCAACACTGATCTCTTGTCAAACTTACACACACACACACACACACTCAAGAAATCAGTCTGATTTTATTCAAATTATCTATCATACACTCCTCTTTCATTGGGTAGTCCACATCATAACTTGCAGAAATATTGGACGTAACAGTCCCAACTACAGCAATTAATTGCGATAATACAGTGGTGAATTGCGAAAAATTAATAAATCCATACCAATTTTTCAAGGTTAATTGGTATTCTTTTACTAATGTTTTTTCATTTTCCTTTTTATAATATTTATAAAAGATGTTTTTGACACTATAGATAATGAATTGTAAATAAAATTCAACAACTAAAATCAAAAAATAAAGCTTTTGTGAGTTTTTATGTTGATTTGAAATTTAAATGATGTCTATTTCTGAAATATGTTAAATATACATAACAATGATATGTGACTGTATTCCAAGATGCTCCGCCACTGCACTTCAGTAAAAAAAATTAGAAAGTTTATAAAGCTTGCAGCTATTAGCATGTACATCAATAACTTCCATACTTAAAAATAACAGGTATCTGACATAGACTAGTCCACAAATTAGTCATTTCACAGCCTCAACAAAGGCTAGAGAGCGCACTTTGAGATATATGCACCATAAGTTGCCTGCTAGAAATGATTGAGTAAATAAGAAACCAGAACATACTTGAGCTTAACCTGGTGTTGAGATCAGTTACACTTTGCTCGGATATTAGCAACAACTGTGCTTCATTCACAAAATTTAATTTGCTCTTAGCATCAATGCACATCCCTACATTTTGGTTTCTGTTTGAGCATGGATATCTTTTTGAGCCATCCAGGCCAGAACTTCTTAACAAAATACAAGGTCGACCAACAGCATTGCTGAACCAATCATCAACCTCATCACCATAAACCTGGACTTCATACCTATTATGAAATAATTGTATAAGGCCTCAACTAAAAAACCGAGCCGTTCATAAACTCTATGAAAGAAGGTCACTTCTACTTTTTTTCCATTTCCAAATTATATTACTAAAGCCAAACTATAAACTAAAAAACCGAGCCATTCAAAAACTCTATGAAAGAAAGCCACTTGTACTTTTTTTCCATTTCCAAATTATATTACCAAAGCCAAACCACGACATCTCTGGTAATCAGTTGGTTGGGCCAAATTAAGCTAATAAAAATATGAATCAACTTTTAAAAAGTATGACATGGACCACATTAATACAATAAAACTATTGTATTCTAAATACAGGATCTTATATACTATATATAGTTGAGTAAAAGAAATAAATTCGTTTTGAGAATAAAAAAATTGCAAAAAGTATTCATATTACAGTAAATATTTAATATTAAAGAAAGTTTTTATACACAAAATTCTAAATAGTGTACGACCGGATCACACATGTACCACTAAACAACAAAGTAATGTAAAATTTTCACATCTTTATATTATTATTTTTTTTCATTCTTTAAATAGATTTTTTCAATATACAAGCTGGTGCTTTCCACAGGTTTTATACTGCTTGTATCATATCATAAGCAAAAAGGCCATTTCTTTTCCACCTAATATCAAACTTCAGTAACAAACTAGCCTTAGAATAATTTGTTTGCTAAATCAAATAAAACATTAAACAAGCAGGTTACTCGCCAGAATAACTTTGATCACGCCTCTATTGACCATGTGTTTGATGGATATATGTACTTTACAGGGGAAAATTGAGGCAATACAAACATCTGGTAATGCACCCAGCAAAACAATAGCGCTTGTCTGATCATCATGGAAAGTTCAATTGAACGCAAATGTGACTTAATGTTGCCAATCTAATGCAAAGAGCAAACTAGGTAATTGATGTCACATCTAATGGTTGTATAAATCAATATTTACTAATATAGATGAACCTCATACCTCAGATTATGTATTTCCATTTCAACTCTTCCAGAAATGTAAGAGTCTGATTCAAGTTCAATCTGCAATTTTTCTTTGCAACGGGGTGACTCAACAAATAATATGCCCAGATTGAGGTCAATCAATGTACTGATATAACACATTTCTGGAACCTATCAAAGAATATATAAATGACTCAGAACTTGATATTCCTATTAAATCAATAATAAATTTGATCTTACTTGCACGACAGCATGAACAAAAATACATGACAAATGCAACTACTTACACAATTCAAATGGACATCAATATTGAGTGTAGAAAACAATGTTACAGTTTGTTCCTATGAAAATCACATCATTGGGCTCGACGTAGATGCAGTGGCGGAACTACGGGCTAATATAGGCTCTAGCCCCAGATGATCTTCAAAAAACAGTTAAAATAGCTCCAGTGATATTGTAACATTTAATTTGTTTTTTCTAAAGCCCCGTTCAGAAGTGGAAAATTTTTTGACTTATTTTTTGTCCGAGACATAAATTTTGAACTTTTAATGGACTGCTTCAAGCCATTTAGAGGCCCATTATAATGACTAAACGCATTAGTTCTAGACCTGGCCTTATTCAATTTATATCACAAAATATTAGTACAATATGTTGAAGTAGATGAAAACAATGACTTCCAAAAAAAAGATGAAAAGAAGCAACAATCTCTTCAAATCTTTCTCTGCTCTCCCTCTTTGGAAGAAAACTGGAGATAATAATATACTGTGATGCAGTAGCAGTTCCTAACACGTGTACACAAAAATCAATATGTTCCACCATGCTTTTATTGGTCTACTTGTTCACATCAACTTCAATTTTAGACACCCATCTCCTCTTCTTTCTAAGTGTTTTATACACTTAACTTGAGAAGGTTCGGCAATCTGATTTTCTTTAACAATCAGAACATGTTCAACATGTGATTACCGTCACCATCCTGTCTAACAAGTTCTGCCTGGACTCTTCCTCCACCCCATCAGACCACAGAGTCTTGGACTATAGCAAGCATACTATGAAGTCCAGTATCAATGTTTGAAGTGACCACGTGATCAAGGACTACACTTCTATCAGTAGGGGAAGTCAAGCATATAGATGAACACTAATGGATTTATTCAATATCTGAACACCAAGGACATCATTTATATCCTGAATCTAGATGTTCTTGATGCAACAAAGAGTAGAATGTTTACCTTCTTTTGAGTAAGGATTTCACCGCTGGTGCTTTTGATGACCCATTCTCTATCATGTAGCAATCCTGCATAATTTCGTAAGAGAAACAAGGGATCAAGAATAGCAGATATAGAAAAAGATGTTTTCCAACTAAAAGTCTATAGGGGCCGCATGAGGTATCTTGGCAGGTAGCGAAGTTGAAACTGCTACCTAGTTAGATATACTTGATAGATTATTTTTATTTAATATATAATTCAGCTAAACTCTAACTGATCATTCATCCGTAACTAGCTGGTGGGAGGTACATGATTACTAGGTACAATGGCAGTAATGCCTAGTAGAGAGATTTAGAATATTTCCAGATGAAGGATTTAAATTTTTCACAACGAGTAATGCGGAATAACCCAATTAATGATTAATTATTAATCAAATAGACAGCGTCAACTTTATCATGTTATGTTGTTGTACATATTAATATCTTTTAGAACTGCCAAGGGCATCCATGTGCAACCACAAAGGCCCTGTGTGCTGCCGTCACCATCACAGATTTCTTTCACCCACTGCATGCTGTGACATCCGTTCTTCTTCTGATCCCTTTGCCCGTGTCCCAGTTCATTTTTATATTTCGATCTACTCTTTTATGTCTTAAATCCTTATTTGAGAATTCAAATCAGTAATCAGTATTAAGGTTTTGTAATTATACTAGGATGTTTCTTCAACTGCGTTCTGTTGAAGAATTACTTTTCCTACCTACATACTGGTGCTATTGCATTACAAGTTGTAGCACAATCTTCATGCATGAATCACGCCTACAAAAAAGATAGATCTGTAGTTTTGCAGACTCCCTAAAGCAGATAAAGATGAAAGGATTGATGATGCAGAAGCTTCTGACTATGTTCAAGATCTAAAGTGAATCCCAGGCACTAATAGAGTTTGTAAATAAATGAGAGGAGAAGGATTACTGATGTCGTGAGGAGAGTCAAGGTAATGGAAGTGAGATTGAGAAAGAATTGGACAGAACTCAGAATAATACGCAGAGGAGATAGCGATGAGGCGCACATGGATGCTGCACACTATACCAAATAAAAAAAAAAAAAAGTGTGCACAAGAAGCTCTGTTTCACATGTTTAAATATCTATATATCATCAAAATTTTCATTACAGTCTAATTTTAATAGAAATCTGTCGTCTCTTTTAGCTTGGTGCTACGCGTCTATCATATAACTATATTAAATTGTATATATGTAGTATAAAAAGTATTGCAGTAAGTACAATAACACTCCACTATCACAAGACATCACTGTCAAAACAAATGTCTGAATCAGGGAAAATGCACAGGAAGGTAAGAGCAAAAAAGTTTTACATCGTGCCAGATGCCCCCATTCTGAAGTTGGAAAACACAAAGATAACCTCACTAACAGAATGCAAGGCATACAAATTGGACATACATAATAATCAAATTGACTAGAACTAGCATGGCATAAATATGTTTATGTCCTCATGATATCTGCTTTTTAAAATAGTGGTGGATGTAAGGCTGAGATAGACAATTCAAAAAGTTGCTACTTCTGGAATTACCCACAATTATATACACACAATAACCTGAACTAAAAATGGACTATTCAATCACATTCGTTTTGTGATACTCGGTTAACTATTTAGGGTATTGATGTTCTTCCCTCATGATTCTTATATATTTGTAGAAATTTTCCCATTTGGTGTTAAAGGTCAACTTAAAAACACAAAATTCAGATGCATTTATTATGGAACAAAGAGCTTATACTAAATGCATCTTACAAATAGCTACCAGTACTGCTTAACAGCCAACTGTCCGCGCTGAACCCTCCACAGGATTTTATTGGATAGATATTTATTGACCGCAGATAGTATTTTGACATATTTCTATCAGTTCCTGCAGTTTGAAAATCATATGTATGTAAAGTGATGACAACAGTAAGTGATGCCACTAAATGGGCATAAAGCAAAAACTCGTTATTCAATAAGACAGATACTGTAGCAGCACATGCTATTATTAAAAAAAAGCAGGAAAAATATAAGAAAAGACCTTCAGTTGTAATTGGTCTGTGAAAAATTGAACTATACTGCAAAGGCAATGAGACAAATGAGCTCCTTATAAAGCTCATAAATTTCTGCAAATCAACATGAAATGGGTAATGAATGTTAGAAAAGTTTGATTGGATATACACTATTTTGTCTATAATTAACAGTAAATGTTTTACATGGACAAATTTTACCTTTCCAACAATTGAAATTTTAATATTGTCTTCATCACAAGATTGTTATTGAGAAACAAAAGGGTAGATGAACTGATTTTAGTGGAGGAATACGATATACGAGGAAAGAAATATGTCAAATCAGACTTTAAGACTATTTCTAGAAGTTGAGACTCCCTTCGAATCCTAAATACGACAACATCGACACATTTAAGCCAAATTCTTAATTTCTTGAAAAAAATGACAAACTTTTAACTGTTACCATTTGAAAGAAAAAACAAATAGCAGTTCAATCACTTTAGGTTTTAGGCATGTCTTTTTTCCTGTTCCCATTTAAATCAAGATGGAGAAACAGAATTTGACTACTGATAATTAGATTTGATGTACAAGCCTCATATAGGAGGTACAATAAGTAAAATAACAAGTTTCATCATTCATGTACCCTGTGACCATAAGTTTCATCATGCTACTACCTACCACAGGCATGTCTTCTTTAATTAAAACTTCTACCTTGACATCTTCAAACGTTGACATATATCCAAAGGATACTCTAACAGCTCCAGTAGGTTTTCCATTTAATATATCGTGATCATCCCAGCAGACATGCCCCGCCTAAATGTACAGGACATATCAGTTACCAAATTTTGAGTTTATCTTGCCGAAAATTTACACCATGTGAGATGCACATACGATAAAGAAGAACATTGACCAACCTCAATATTGGAAAGAAGATCAGAGTGTGACAAGCCAAGATACTTAGCACATGCACCAGGATTGCAAAAGCACCCTGTCTAGAAAAGAAAGGTCAACTAATAATCGTAACAAAGGAAACAGCCATATAGGCCTTCCGATTTCAGTATGAAAGTAATCAAAAGGTCTACAAAGACATTTATTAACTAAGAATATGTCTGAGTTTTAAAAGAAGCACTAGACTTGATTGTAAGATCCCAGAATGTAATGCACAGTTATCACTAACAAACATAAATTCTGGGCAACCTTTCCTCAACTCTTACCCGTAGTTGTATTCCAGATAAAGAAGCCAATTTTTCAACTTCATGGTAGCCAAACCAAGACCCATCTGGCCTTTTCAAGTTGAATGAGACAGTTGGACCAAATTTAGTACGCAATTCCTAAAACAGATTAAATCGATATCAGAAGCCACCTACATACGGGTTAAAATGCAAGTAAAGTAACATTGACAAGAAATGCAGATCACTAAAAACAGAAACCTAATGCCATGTTTATAGGTTGAAATATGAATATCATATTGTTTAGAAAAGGGAAGGGATCCAAGACGATGTTTCGAATTCACAGTTGCCTCGGTATGTTTTGCCTCTTGTTGTATGACAGGCACGCAAGAAACAGAGAGGGGAGTGATGGTACTGGAACTTTGGAGGGATTTACTTTTAGGAAATGAAAGCGCAAGAAAAAGTCGGAAATGATGTTTCACCTTTCACTTCCATCGGACAAACCATTAGAGGACTTCAGTAGAATACTAAGATTCAGGAGATTTCTGGTTGCGAAATATTAATGTTATCTATCGTTCTTCTCTGTCTCTATAACTGGAGGAAGACAGACTACCAACTCAATATTTTAAACTTTGATGCCACACCTAACAACAGACACATGCATCCAAGAACAGTTTTGAGCAATAGAATCAGCCTACTTTCCCCAGACTCCAACCTCATGTTCAAGAAGCACTGAAGTCTTACATTCACATAAAAATTTGCTAAAAGAATGGCTAAACATAGAGGTGTATTAGATCTTACTAAAATATTTGAAATATACAAGCTGTGATATCTAACCTTAGAATCAAGTCCATAAACTACGCAGACACTGTCACCATCATCATGCCGCAGAGCCAGAAGCAGATTCCGCAAATATGTGGCAAGTGATGCTGTATGCCTTGGAGCACAAAATTAATCATATCAAAAGACAACATGACAGAAGCCAGAAAGAACTATGTATACATATGCTGATTATTGAAAATTAGAAAAGATGACATAAAATTGTAAAATGTACCTTTGAACGATATATTACAAGAAGAAAATGCCAAGTCCAAAAAGAACTTGCCCAGAAATCACAGGAGAAGTTGTAAACAAACTATTATGATAGATAAGGGTATAAGATTTTGTTTCCTCTCGTCTTTACATAAAAGCGAGACACAATTTTAAAAAGATAAAACCCAGCGTATAAATTTACCCAATGGTGTACTTCTTCTCTTTATTTTAGCACAAAGTTACACATAGATGTATATTAATTCATTAAATCAAATTAACCCAAGGGATCTAGTCAGAACCCCAATTTGCTTTAAGTGAGGACTGATGAGCAAACTTTCATACAGTACTGAATACTTACAAACTTTTATGCATAACTTAATATGTATAACCCCTTTAGAGGGCTTTAATTCCATAGTTTCCGCACATACATATGTGAACTAGTCACGATTGATCTTGTTGATGGGATTAGCAACTCCGGAATAGACTCTACATGCCCTCAGTTATCATTAAAAATATCACAACATTATTGGATGGGGAGGGAAGAGAGAAATTTTGGGCCCTTGCAACATGTCTACATTTTTGTGTTTGATTGTTATCAATCTATTCTCTCAAACAGATTATAGATTTACCTTTAAAAATAACATAAATTGCTACAAGCTAATTTTAGCACATTATGAGCGTCGTGTTGTCTGAATGAAATTGGCACTTTATAAAAGAAGAAACAGATAACAGTCAAATTACTTGAGCTGTTGAAGTTGCCCACAAGGTATTGTTAGAATATTAATATAAGATCCTGGAAAGGGCCATTCTAGGATCTTATATTAATATTCTAACTAAAAGAGTTTTTTTCAAAAATATGAATTTTTTAATTTTTTTTGCAAAAATACGTTTTTTCAAAGTTTTTATTTGCAAAAATACGATTTTTCAAAACTTTTTGCAAAAATACGGTTTGCAAGCCCATGCAACCTCGAATGCAACCACATGCAACCTTGAATGCAACCAAAAAAAATTCAGTTATTTTTCAAAAAACGTAAATGAAGTTGCATATGTGGTTGCTTTTGGTTGCAAATCGTATTTTTGCAAAAAATTTCAAAAGATAGTAAAATCGCAAAAAAAACTTAAAAAAAGTAGTATTTTTGGTAATTTGGTTTTAGAGAATGGCCCTTTCCAGGATCTTATATTAACTAGCGTTATACCCGTGCTACGCACCGAATGATAATATTTATCGTTTTTTAAATTTAAAATAATTATACTTATTATATTTAAACATAAAATTACTTGATAAATTGTCTTAAATGTCCCATGTTCAGAGAACCGATATATTATTTTTTTAGATGCATGGTTGCATGACATACGCACGTGTTCTAATCCAGAGTAAAAAATAAATAAAATTTGTGCCAGTGCAGTAACATGTGTGTTATCTCTCTTCTACACAGTCCAAGTAATGTGAGGTTTATGTAGAATTGTAGATGATAGGTACGCTTCTAGGGAGTGCATGTAAACTAACTACGCCTATCAATTTTTCTTATATGTAGTGTTAATGTTGATATACAACATGATGTGAATTGCCTACTCTCTCCAACGGAGGTGCCCACGTAGCAACTGGATGCGTGTAGGTGTATGTATTCTATTGTTGGCTTGTAAGAGATGTGAAAACACGTATTCCAAGCACATACTCCCTCTGTCCCCTCCAGTTGTTATCGTTTCTAAGATAGTGTTCGTCACGCATTTTAAGGTGCTTATAAAGTACAGTTTTATAACTTAATCTTAAATTTTTTTTTCCTGAATAACTATTTAAACATTCAACTTTTATTCAGAAAAATAAAATTTTAAAAATAAGACATAGAACTATATTTTATATCTACCTTAAAATGCGTGTCAGAAACGATAA
>PHNY01300076.1:4886-17589 GCA_003724115.2 Anethum foeniculum
GAATTTGAAGCTTTCAATTGAACAATATTGACCTCCAATTGAACCAGCACAGTAGCTTGATCTTGACTTCACCGTTGAGAGAGATTATAGCTTGTGATGCTAAATCGGGTCGACGAGAGAGAGAGATGTTCTGCAGCTGTCGGGAGAGAGAAAGAGATGTTTTGATTTTTGGTTAAGTTTTTTTTTTTGATATTTTAGGTGTTAGTTTTAATTTTCTTAAAAGTTTTAATGTTGTGTGTGTGTAAAATTGAAAAAGAGGAGGGACATCTGAATAAATTTAAGGCAGGTGGGAGGGATTTTGAAGAGGGAGTGAAAATGTGAAAATTTGGTTAAGGGGGAAATAAAAAGGGGGACCGCGCGCGTTCTTTTTTTCGAAACGAACCTAATACATCGGTTGATTAAAAAATCGATGTATATTACAATAAAAGACATCGGTTTGACTGTAACTGATGTAAAAACTCTTTTTACATCAGTGTACACTATAACCGATGTCTAAAAGCTGATGTCTATTCTACTTTTTCTGGTAGTGTAGGATTTACTCGAAGACAATTATTGGAAATTGCATAATATGGCTAGAAAGTTTTAAATGGGAAATCGTTTTACATGAAATGAAATTTTACATTGAGAGAGCTCCCTTGTCAACCTAGATTGCCGAAACTTAGTTGGAACCTTCTATCAAGCCCAATAATTACAAGAGTTCTTTTCCGACAAATAACTTTCTTCAAATCTACTCTCATACTAGTTGGGATACTTAGTCAAATAATAAGGATGAACATCCTTGAGATATGAGCCGTGTGACCATAAGACTAACCCCGTAATCTCAGTTAAAAATTTATTCTACAAATTAATTGTGATTCATTTTCACCCCAAGAGAACACTTATTTTTATTTTATAATACTTTTGACTGGGACCTAATATTCTTATAATCATAATGAGAAATCTGAGAGTTCTTTTAGTACCATCAAAGTTACTCCAGGAAGAAATGCAACATCTCAAGGAGCCAAACCATTGTTTTCATCACAATTGGAAAAATTAGAATTTCCTAAATATTCTGGTGAAGACCTAGTAATGTAAACTGCTCATGTTAAGAAATTCTTTGATTTTGGAGGCAATAGAGAATGGCAGAAAGTGTCATTAACATCTTTTTAATTTAAGGGTGAAAGAAACTACTCATGGTAGTGACAACGAGTCTCTAAGGAAGACATAAAGGATGTGATATAGAAAATCTTTACGAAAGAGTTTAGACCTTGTAATTGTGATAATTCTGACGAGACCTTACAAAGAAGTAAACAACTACGATCTTTCTATGAGTATTAAAAAAGATTTTGAACGACTTGGAAATTCAATTTAAGGGATGAACACAGGAAGCATTAGTCGGAACTTTCATAGAAGTGTTAGACGCTAAAATAGCATACTCTATTCGTATGTTCAAGCCAAAAATATTAAAGTGGGCAAAAGACTTGCGGGAATGAGAGATGATCAAAATCATCTGCAAAGAAAGGCTAACTATCAAAATAGTCATAAACTAACAAATACTTTAATACTCATAGCGAAAAAAATATCACCAATGAATAATCTTTGTTCCACACTAATAATACACCTTCCAGTTAAATAGTGCCAGTTGTCCAACCCATGTGCACATGTCTTCAGTAAAAGAGATAAGTGAATAACTATGCTGCCATTCTGGAGAATGATGGAGTAAACCCTAACTTTCACCTGATTCAAGATCTGCTTCGAATAAGTGAAGTGAGTTATGCTTTGACAAATCCACCAGTTGCTTCAGGCGTTCAGGTACCGGAATTTTGGAGAACGGCGTTGTATTTGATGATGCGGGTGAGAATGGTACCTCTAGTATTGTATTTTCACATGGAGATGAGGAAAAGGTCATCACTCCACAAACTGTCAGGGATGCTCTTCAATTGCCCACTCGTTATAGCTATACTGTTCTTACTAGGGATGAAGAGATGAGACAGTTTTTTATTGTAATAGGCTATGAAGGCTCTTTGGCCAAACTGGGGCAGCTAAAGAGGCCTGGACTCGGGAAGGAGTGGAATTTCTACCTAGAATGCATAACTAGGGCATTCTCCAACAAGTGCGCTAACTTTGATGCCCTTCCAATTGAGTCAGCAGAATGGGTACTCTCTTATCTATAATCCTCATTATGACTTTGGTAGACTATTATTAAATTTTATAAGAGATAGGCTAAGTACTGATAGAGGAACTGTGTATTATGCTAGATTTTGTCAACTTTTATTTAGTCACTGTTTTCCTAATGTTCAAATTGTTGAAGCTGACAGTATAGATGTTTTTAAGATGAATAAAATGTCCTTTAAAGACCTTGTTTCAAGAGGTGGGAAGAAACACCATATTCCCAATCTTAGGATTCCAATACAGGCCAGGCAGTTACTCATTGCTAACTTGTCTGCTGTGTATGCCCTTGAGAATGCACAAGGAGCTATGCGACAGGAAATAGCTGGGAACCCTCCCTGTAGCTAACCTAAGCTCCACAACCCAAACACTAACCCAAATATATAACCACCTCAGACGTCTCCCAAAAGGCACCTGTTGTAAAACAAAAGGAGCCAGAATAGTCTAATGCTACATCACAACAATCAGGACTTAGAGTTCCTCCTCAACCATAATTAAAATCAATGGAGAAACAAGGTGGAAGAGTGGCACAAGCTTTTAAGTCCTCAAAAGCACCTTCCTCACCTAAAAAGAGGAAGCTTGTGGTCAAGCTTTCAGACTCTGATATAGATGATGACAATGCTATGTTATCTATAAAATTCAAACATTTAAAGTCTAATGCAGCTCCAGCTGTGACTGGAGGTGACCCTGGTCAGGAACCATCAAAGGCTGATGATGTCCAAGCTAAGAAGCCAGTAGTCAAGAAGAGGAGATTGTTTAAAACATCCGAAGTGCAAAAGGCACCTGCAGCTGCTTCTAGCCCAATGAGTTATAAAGATGGTCAAGCTACAATTATTATATGTTATTCTCATCTTCCTGTCTCAAAGAAGCAGAGAAAAATTGAAGTCAGTGTTGATCAAGTCCAAGACAAAATGTCTGATATTCAAAAGAAAGGGACCTCTGAATCAGAGTTTGCAAGGGCAAAGACATCCAGAGTCTTTAAAGCTTCTCACTATTAGCATGGGTCCAGCCTACAAGAACATGTATCTCAAAGAAGTACAGCAGCTTCTAAGGATCCGGTCACATAAGAACCTCCATTTTAAAGCCATAACTGCTGATAAAGTCATAGACTCCAATATTCCAACAATAGAAGATTTGGTTGTTGCTGCTGCTAAGGTATCTCTGACCCTCACAAATGAAGTATCTAAGGTCAAGCTGCAGACCAAGGGTCACTTATCTCAGTCTAAGAAGAGATTTGCAGGAGTAAAGCTCTCACAAGTTCTTGAAGATCACTCTTCAGAAGAGGAGGGGAATCCACAAGAACCTGATTCTCAAAGAGAATCAGCAATTCCTGAACCTCTTGTCCCACAAGAACTTTCAGCTGAAAAGGTTGAAGAAGACGTTGAAGACAAGTAGAAGCAAGCTGTTTTAGTTCTTGATACATCAGGAGTTGTGCATGCTGCAGTGGAGGGTGCAGAACAAATCCAATCAACTAAAGCTATATAATTACCTCCATCATCAGCACTGCTAGAAGAGGAGCTACCACAATCTGTAAACCTAGGTATGAACTCTGATAACTTATCAGCATTTATATTTACTGATACTATTTTATCATAATTTACTTTTAGCTCAAATACTGATAGGATAACCATGAACAGCCCTCAACATGAGGATACCTCTGTTCATGTGACCACATACTACTCTTCTCAGCCATCTCTTATTTCTGTAGGACAACAATTTTTGAAATTTTCATGTGAGATTGAGAGAAAAGATCTGGAGAAAAATAGAAATATAGGGAGGCAGGTTCCTAACCTAGAAAAAGGAGAGGTAGATGAGAGAAAGGGTGTAGTTGACCCTAGTGAGGAAACTCTGACTATTGACAGTCATGAGATAAGTAGAGTGAGGAGTAGTGAGACCACTTTAAAAGAATATAGAGATCTAAGTGGTTCTTTATTTTTATTTGCAGGTCCTCAGAGTATAATAGGAACAGGCTCTGATGCTCAAACTATTCAGGACCAATCATCAAACTCTGATGCATCAAATACTGATGCTATTCTTGCAGGTATAAATACTGATACTTTAATGCACTTCATTTCTCTTTCTATTTCATCTATTTTCCATGTTCTTAAAGAAGATGAAGTAATATAATAGTCCATTCCTACTGCAGCAATTCCAGCAAACACTAATATTCTTCCTTCTCCAACAAATACTGATGCTCCAGTTTCTGTAAATGAAGAGGTACTGCAAGCAAAGGATTAAGTGGTTGCTGATGAATTTATTAAAATGTTGGACATTCCAGAAGGGGTGGAAGTAGATGTACTTGATGGAGCTGATCTTAGTGTTGCTGGAGATGAATAGGCAACAATTGCTGATCAAACTGGTTGTGAAGAATCAGATGTTGGATCACATATAGGCATCCTGGATGAAGAAACTATAAACCCTAATGTTGAAGATGAAGTGGCACGGGATGATCTTAAATGATCAAGTAATGTCTCTCGTCATTTAGATGAAGATCTCTCACCCGTTATATTTTCTAATGATGTTCCTGAAGCTGAGAAAAGGAAGCATCAGGGTGACCACTATTCTTCTCTACCTTCCAAATTCAGAAATGATGAGTGGAAATATCATTGAAGGCATGATGAAAAATTTATCTCTTACACCTCTGCTCATGATCATCTACTTACTGCTAAAGAAGAAATCAACAATCTTGAATTGCTTGCACATCTCAAGTCTTCAACAATGATGAGCAAGTCTCTTCACTCCGATCATGTGCAAACTCAAGTTTATGTTGAATCAATCAAAAATGCATTTGATGATGTCAAGCTCAAGCAGAATATGGAGGAAGGTTTTAAAACCTATTATTGAAAGACAGGACAGGATTGAGAAAAGGCAGATGAGATGTCTGGTCAGCTACAGCAAATACAAAATTCAGTGGAACTTCTTGTTTCCCTTCTACTAGGTGATGATGTCAAAAAGGGGGAGAAGTTGCAATTATCTAAGTGCCCACCTGACATGCCTCTACCTAAAGATGATGATGATGCTGTTGATGGTGGTAATAAGGGTGGCAAATCAATCAGGAGTTATAAGGATGTTGGCTCTAGTCATTTATCAAAAACCACTACCCAAACTGTTAAGACAAAGGGTGGAGAAAGAGTTGGTGGAAAAGAAAGAGTTAGGACTCTCATTCAAACTGAGAAGCTGACTATTGTCACTCAGATAACAACTATTGAGAATCAAACTCTGATAGTGACAAATGCTAATGAAGACCAGGCTAATAGGGTGACTGAAGCTAGTGCTTAGACTAGTCATTTTATGCAAACTTTAAAATGCAAGGGTGAATCAACTATCCTGTATTATAAAGATCCAAGGATCCAGAAGTTTGATAATGAAGTTGCTAGAAGGATGTTTGAAAAAGATCATCCAGGAGTAGATATAGAGCAGATAAGACAAATAGAAGAACATTTTGCACTTTTAAAATCAAAATAAAATACTGATGCTACAGGAATTATCTCTAACTCCCCAAAGAAGAAGAGGACACAAAGGCCTATGGAGAAACGCAATGTGATCAAGATGTCAACAACACAAACTTTGACAGACCTGTGACTAGATCTCAGGCTGTTCTAAAAGCCGATAGGAGTGGTAAGGGGAAGAAGAAGGTTAAAGAAACTTCGTCAGAGTCTGCTAAAGTCTACATTGATCCGATCTTTGTGAAACCAATAAAATGTTGGGTTGAAGCAGATGATGATGAGAAGTTACCTAAAGAAGGAACTCAGTTCCAAGTCAGCAAAGGCAAGAGCAGGATGATTCTTGGTGCTGATTGGGCTGAAAAGCTACAATAGAAGACTTCATTCACTGACATAGCTCATATTGAAGAAGTAAATACTGATATACAACCTCTAACAACCTCTGAAACTGCTCAAGATGATGTTGTACATAATTCTGAAACACAAGTCATATCTCCTGATATCTCAAATTCTGATGACATAAACTTTGATGCGTATCATGATGGAGGAAGCACTATGTCATAGATGGCTTCTTGCAACACCAAAATTGTGTCTCTATAGACCCCATTTGATGTTGTTATAGGCCCAAAAAAGGCTATAGCAAAACCAAAGCTATGTTGGGTCCTATCTAGTTAGTGTAGGTATCTATAGCAACATTAAAACATGTCTTACCTAACACAGCCTCAGCTGTTACAGTAGACCAATATAGATGTTGTAATAGCACCCTAGAGCAACACAATTTTTATGTTGCAATAGATATTTTGATTTCTATATTAAAAAAAATTGGGCCCCACAATCTGGGTCCTATATTTATGTGGAGCCCACATAAATAATTTTAAAAAATTCATATTCAATAGTTCCTTTGTGTTTGTTTTTCTTTTTATTTTCACAAATATAATAATTAATAGAGAAATATTCAAATCCAAAATATAAATAGAAATATTCCAAGAATAATTAGACTAACAACTCAAATGAAAGTAATAAATATAAACTCATGAATTATTACAAAGAGATGAATCAAGTTCTGCAAAAACTAAATTCTATTACAAAGAGATATAAAGTTGTCGACAGTGGTAAAATCATCGAATGTCTCTGTATCGGAATCTGCAAGGATCATATCTCGGTGCCTTTGACTCTTCCCTGGCCTGAATAATGTTGAAATTTATAGAAATGATCAGATTAACCAAACAGGGCACACTAGGCATCTATTCTGTAATGCACAAATCTATCTTTTAAAAAAATTGGTTTACCTTTTCTCACTGATGCACCAGTTTTGTAGATTACCAAGCTCCAAATGAAGTACTATGTCCAATCAGTAAAAGATAAGCAAAGATAAACTACCGATGCTGTCACGTTTAAGCAAGGGAATTTATAACTAATCACGTGGGAATATGACTTTGACATTCCTCAATTAAAAAGAAAATATTTGGACAAGAGAACTTAACTACAACTATGCTCGTGGCTCAAGTCACCAGAGGCCTATCTCATAAGGTTTATACAATACATGTATTGTCTTTCGGAAGTCTTTGGGTTCATCAGGGTCCTCAAATGGATAGGCCACAACCAGCATAACATACAATGTCACTCCACATGACCATACATCAGCAATCTGAAATTTGAGAAAAGTTTCTAGATTAAGGATCAGTATGCAGAATGAGGACCACTTGTAGAATGAGGACCACTTGCACAAATACATACTAGGAAAGTTAGAGAGACGAGGCTAAAACAATCGGTGACTATTTTCAATCTGAACCCTGTTGTAGTATGAGTGTCTGCACTGGATGAAATCTTCTTCCAACGGAGTTCAGAACAGTCCTCCAGTAAGTGCCACACCAACAAATTTTACTACTACCCCCTTCTTTCTGCTTCATCGAGCACGTGAAAGCTGCATATTGAAAGAACAGCATTAATGAATTATATTGATCTAAAAATAATGAGATTTGTATTACCAACAAGCTGATTAGCTAAAATAACAAACCAATATTGTACACGTCTAGAAAAATTATACTACTACCAGAAGAGCAACTACTCCTGAGCATTGGCACGAGACACACAGAAAAGAATTCAAAGCTTGTCTGTACACATGAGCACCTATCTGTAGAAATAAACTGTGCATAAGATACATGAACTATTGGGTTATGCTTTCATTATCATATTGTGTAATGTGGTACATTATATTTCCTGCACTAGTCCCAACCCACGTCAGAGAAAGGCCAACGATATATGCAAATTGGCTATAAATCCAATGCAATAATATGACACCAAAAATGTTTTCTTGGAACTTGCACTCAAGTGCTAGTTGCAAAGGGCAATCAACCATTACCAAATTTAAATAACATTTTATCTAACACTTTCAGCTTCCATTTAAAGTGGGCCAGCTTGAACTCCATTTTTTAGTTAATTGATGATGTGGCAAAGATGGCCACAGCCATCTTTTGTTCTATATATAGATCCATATATCTATTTAAGCCATTTCCCTTTCTATTCTTGCTATGCATTAGAAAAGTGTTTAGAATTTTTAATTATATATCATAGTTATTGAACAAAATATAACTATGCACTGAACTTGGTCACATAGAACTCCACAAACTGACAAACATTGGCAAGTGTTTTGATCAGAGGCTACTGAGTTGTCCGATACACAGGCATAAAAGAAAATGTATATATGCTAATTTCTAGAAACAAGTGTTTACTTGAACATCTACTGTGATACAACATACCTATAGGCTTCTTTTTACATACTAATTTGTCACTTGCAGGAAAAAGAATTTATAAAGGGCAAACTAAACCAGCACTAGACATTGTTACATATCGAATTTACAATTGAGTACAGGTTAGACACTTCGATACACCACAGTTTCTGTGCATGACCTACTTAAATCGTATCTCTCTATATAAATTATACTGACAAAACCTTCTGACAACTATATCAATTTTTAGCTCAACTAGTAAAAGATTCTGTATAAGGATGTGTAAATTAAATTCACCAAAAATAATGTACATTTTGTTCTCTTCTTATATAAAAGTACTATATAACCATATTATAAACACATAATATAAAAACAACAGCTTCAACAAGACTTGATTGAAATATAGTAAAACAGGTCAGTAAAGTTACGAACAAATGTCAATTATAGTTCCAGGTCTCCAACTGTATCGTAACATGATAAATTACTGACCTCTGAATTTAGATGAATTAACTCCTTAAACAAAACTAGATACTCCCCTCACCCGAATTTAACTATCCAATTTGATGAAGGAAAGCACTATTTATTAACAGAGCAAGAGAACTCTATATTAAGAAATTTATGGTTAAGAAGAATGAACCTCAGCCGATGACAACCCATGCCATATTCATTACATTCCTTTCAAAAACACAACGTGAGACAATGGGAAGCAAAACAAAAATTGCATACATGTTTGTTACCCGCGAGGCACCCCATTCTCGAGGAAGCGAACCATTGAGGAAATTACGACTAAAGTCTCTACAAGCATAGCGATTTCAAATACAATTTGGAAGATCAATATCAAGAAAATCAAAGTCAATCAAAACCAAATACAATGAATCATATATTAGGGTAGGGGAGGGTCAAAGAGTTTTTGAAACATACATAATCTGGAGGGAAGGTAAGCTAAGTAACTCTGATGAAGGAAGTCTTCGTGCAAGATTTTTCCTCTTGAAAATTCTGCACTCAAGTCCCCCATATATGAATATATAATATATCATATATGAGAAAATGTTAAGGGATTATTACAACTTACAAGCCAACAACATGGTAGACAGTGGCATTGGAAAAAGTGCAATCACAAATGATGGTGTTATTTCCACCATCTGTGCTATTACATGAATCAGCTCCAAATATCTTATCTGTTTTCCAGAGTGTTGTTGCTATTTTCTGTAAAGCTTCGACTGTACATCAATTATCCCAATTAACTACATATTTAACACTCTATAGCAGAACCGGCATTTTGAAATAATAGAATTTAAAATTTTTTTAACTAAAAGTCAGGGACTTGAAAAACTGAAATTGAGCAGTTACCTTCATCATTGGGCAGAGTGGGGAGCTACAGTGACAAAGAAGAAAGGAAAGGCTAGGAGCAGTGTTAGTGGTTCACATAACGAGAAATTTGGAGGTGTCAGCAACATAACTTCCGTTTTCCTAAAAATCAAATAATGCTAGAGCACGTAGCAATATTTTTGTTATTTAATTATGTTGCAAGTAGCAAGTAACAATAATTATTAAAAGAAAATAAGAGAGGACTAAAGAAAGAGTAAATACAAAGGCAAAAGTGAAGCCAGGAGAGTTGAACTTACTTAATGAAAGACTGATCCAAATGTCTCCACCCTCCTCTCAACAAAGCTGGAAATTTTTTCACAGAAAGAAAGAAAAATAAGGCAAGCAAGCCTTTAAGAATATAAACTTTGACCAGTACTTGCAGCACTTAAGCACCTGTAAAATGTTCATTTTATATCATTGCATAAGCTATAAACTTTTTTTTCTAAAAAGCAAACACATCCCTTTAGAATATCATATCCCCCTATCAAACTCAATACGTAACAAAAAACTTCTAAATACATTTAACTTCATTATTTTCCCTATAGTAATTGACAACTCTGTCTGGAACATCACAGTTTGTGTGCGGAACATTATAGTTCGTGTGCGCCAGTTCTTGTGCGTCCCTGTACTGATTCCATAAATGATAGTACACAGAGACGGGGGAGAGAGAGAGTAACGCAACCACTCAAACACCTAATTGAACAAAATTACTCATCAAATATAGTTTAAAAAGAAGATGGAAGAGAGTTTATACCTCAAAATAGAAGTTATAGAACCCAACGTAGGCTTAGCAAACCCTAATTAAATTGAAATTGAATCCAATATAGCTATTCAGACTGTAAATGAATACATTGCTCCACTTTGTTGCTCGAAACCCCTTGAACCCTAAATCGAATTTATGTTCGAGTTGTGTTTAGTCCAAAAAAATTTCCCCCTTTTACTTAGTCTGAAATTTCATTTCCCACTATGCTAATATTTTAGCCGCCTAACCCAAAGTTTAGCTCACACCCTAAATTTCAGCAGTCCAGCCCAATTTCACCGTTTACCTTTCTTTTAATTTTTTAAATATTATAATATTTTTTAAATTGTACACATTATTTTTATTAGAAGTAAAGTATTACTTTAATTAATTTGTAAAAATTCAAAGTTATGACATGCTTTTAATTTTTCTAAATAAATATTTTAGTGATTTTAATCAACATTTATTAGTTTTATTAAACTAATTATTAAAATATTTTTATTTAATTTTAATTATAAATATACTTTTCTAATATTTATAAAATTTAAATAATTATTTATTTTTCATGCTTATATTTTTGAAGAAAAAATTATAAATTATTTTGTTCAAATAAATTAGTTTTAAGGAAAAATTATAATTTATAGTTCAAATTAAAAAACAAAATTATTCATAGTCTATAACAACACAGTCTCTTATGTTGCTGTGGTTACCCCCCTAACACCGGTGTCATGTTGAAATGTAACTATGGCGTAGTGAAGTAAAAATACACACACTACAACAAAAATAGCTAAAAGTGACCACACTATTCCAGTCACTTTTATCCTAAAAATGATCATTTTTCGTCATTTTTAATGTAAAAATGACCGGAACTTCCCGGTCACTTTTAAGGCCGTCGAAAATAGAAATTCGGTCGAAATAAAAAATATTTATGACCAAATACGGTCATATTAGATAAGTCTAAATATGTATTAGATAAATCTAAATATGACCAGCAACAGTCACAATCCTTTTTTCAAAAATGACTACCGTCGGTCACATTTCAAATCGACTAAATTTAGTCACAAATACTAAGTGACCATTTCCGGTCACTACCAGTTTGACGGAGTCCGGTCACAACTAAATCGAGCAATTTGACTATCTATGGTCGAATATAAGGTGTTCTATATACGACTACTGTGGTCACAATTGGATGATTAGATGCGACCAAAAATGGTTAAAATTACTTTCCAAAATGGCAACAAATACTACCAAAACCGGTCACATTTTTATTAATAACTATCCTTTACACTTCCTGCTATATCAGACTACAATGCCACAACCTTAATTTTAGCTAAAATACAGATAGCACCACAAGATTATACAAAATAGATTAAATAAAAAAATTAAAAAAATAATATTATACAAAATTAAAGAAAGGTTCATTAGAATCCATGAAATTCAAAAAAGGTACTACAAGATCCACATAAATTAGATAGCATATAGACTAATGTTCTCCATGAAGCTCCATAAAAAATACTTCAATGAAGTTCCTGAATTGTACAGTTTGGGTTCATAAATACTTCCCCCTTTTTTGGCTTACGAGCTTGCAATATGATTAAGGTGGTCCTTTTCCTCTGACTAGCCGGAGACAGTGGCGGATCATCTCCACCTTGTTGGGAAGTCATTTCGTGTGTAGCAGGCTCCAGAGCCTCCTGCATATCATACAGCTTACTAAGAAATAAATAAACCAAAACAATGTAAGAATTATAGCCTAATCAGTAAGGTGGATCCTAATTAGTAAATAGTCTGAATATTAAATCAAGTTATGTAGTTTAAATCATACAAATGATCCGAAATGACTCATTCATTATAAGTGTACTTCCTTAAACTTATATATTCATTTTCATCAATTTATCAAGTTCTAGAGCAACAATGTGATTCATCAATTTAAAATCATACTATGCAAAATAACATAGAACACCAAATAAAAAATTTACAATATACTCCATGACAAAAACATACGGAAAAATGCAAAATATGGTTTAGACACTTCCATCTGATAGATCTGATTACAACACAAAGCTTGCGTTCACTAGCTCTGTAAAGATATGCCTACTAGTTTACGGTATACAATGTTCAATATGAAAAATATCAATGAGCAAACCAACTATAAGAATTATGTTAGGTCACACACACACTGTAGAGGGGGTGAATACAGTGTAATCACAATCAAATCAATTAATAACTCCAAGATGAAAAAGAACTATTGTATTAATAAACTGTATTTTACAATACTC
>PHNY01300080.1:4859-22684 GCA_003724115.2 Anethum foeniculum
GGTGGTAAGGACTTTACCATCAAAACCTGCAACTATATGCGAAAATCTACTGATTATATAATAACAGGGGTTTCAAGGAATCCATTTTCTACTATAAAAAAAAAAGGAATCCATTATCTAAGTTGTGTAGATATATCTCAAGTTCTGCTTATCATGGCCCTGTTTGACAAACAAATGTTAGTTCTAGCGGATTGAATTAGCTGTTTTGACTAGCTGATTGAGTAAGCTTTTTTGACTAGCGGATCGAATTTAGATGTTTTGAATAAAACTGATCGGTAAATAGATATTTCAATTAGTTTTTGCATACACGAGTTGAAATAGCTCCTGTAAATTGCTTTTTTTAAATTAGTTTTTTAGGACCAAACCGCTATTTCAAAAAGCTAATTACCAAACACTAATATTAGAGGCTTTATTTGGTCAAACCTCTAATTTGGTTCAAAAAGCTAATTAACTCCCAAACCGGTCTCATATATTCTACAGTCATAAAAAAGCCTTGATATATGGGCTAAATTTACTTAAGCATTCACAAAACTACTGATAGTATGAGATTTGTAAATAGCCAATCTACAGGAAATTATCAAGCCCAAGTCCTAAACAAAGTCTGCAAGGTCCACCCTACATACAAGGTCCACAAGGCCCACATGATTTGGACATGTATGTGCAAGACAAAACGGAAAGAGATAATACATTGACACCTGCAACAATACAAGTATATGGTCTGGACACCAAGACAAAACACAACTGACACAAAGTTGACATTGACCCTCAACCAAGATCTCGATTTGTAGCTCTTGTCCCCCCCACGTGGACAATCTGTCATGTGCCTTGCATATGGCACGAGCCTATACATATTCCCTTGTCACTTCAATGCAAGGGGCTCACATATTTCTTACATTTTCACTACATTGAATATACTGATAGGTTTTTCTCTACCTTCTCTCTACTTTCTCTCTCTAGAAATTAATATACAATCACATAATTATATTATGACTCTTTCCTACCGGATACTTATCCTCAAGCCGGAGGTGCTTACGGGGACATTACCCCCTGCGGGCATTTCCGTTTCAGCTTGGAGATGACAAGACCAACAAGGTCAACAAGGTCAACAGGGTCAACAAGATCAACAAGGTCAACAAGATCAACAAGGTCGACATGATCAACAAGCCCAGCAAGCCTAACACATATCTATTTTAGCATAATATTAAGGAAGTAGAGCCCGACGGTAGAACGACTTATCATTTGGCGCTAGAAGGAGGCGAATTTCCCCACGCTCTTTAAACCAGCATCCAACCTGGCCTTCTTATCCGAGGGCAAACACACCCACAAATACTCTACAAGCTCATCTGTGTACTTATCCAACATGCGACCCGTAACGCTTTGTTCTACTCAACAACAAGCTCCTGTCATCCAGGAGATTGCTGACCCTATTCTCCCTAACTATGTTCGAGTTCATAATGCAGACACAGACTCAACCCTCAATGATGCTCGTACAGCCCCTGAAAATTTGAGAAACCTGATCAATCAAAATCTAGAGGTTTAAGCTACCCGGGTAGCTCGAGCTCAAGAGAGAAGGCCAGCGGTCTACATTGGCCGAGCTCAAGAGAGAAGGCCAGCGGTCTACATGGGCCGACAACACCAATCGGACAAGTTCAACCCATCATTGCCCCAACAACACGGGACGCACCTATGGCCTCGAACCCCCATCATTTGACACCACAACAAGTCCAACAGATGAACACTCAGCAAAAGGTTACGCTCATTGCCTTCCTCCAATCTATGGTATAACCAGCCCCGGTCGTACAACCTCTTGTTAATTCAAATGAAGATGAATCCGAAGGAAACTTAAGGCACTCTCGCAATTCTCCTGTACCGCAAAGATCAAGACCAAGCGTTTACAGCTGTCTCGGATCCTCACGCGACACCAATCACTCAAGGCATATTGGTGATCATTATTGAGATGCAACTTTGGCTCATTATAGAAGAAATAGTGACTACGACTTGAGACACCAACTTGAGGATCGTCATGAGCAGAGACGTGTAGAATCCGAGCAACCAAGAAACATGCAACAGAGTCTCCCGAGAAGTCCCATCCCTCATAGACACAATGAGCGAATAATTCCTCATCCGGAACGAATTCATGATACAAAGGATGGACTCACAGCCGAACAACCCGCGGAGCCGAACGCCCGCTTTCAAAAACAACTAGACCAAATCCATAAGAAAGTTGATGGAGACCCCGACTCTGAAATAATTGAGTCTCCATTCAGATTAAGGTTGGAAGCACAACCTCGAGACAAGAAGGCAAAACATCCTCAACTGAGATTCTATAACGGGGATAAGGACTCGGGTGACCATACCCAATTTTTTGATCAACAGATGGCGCTTTGTGATTATAATGACCTAACGTCGTTTATTGGCATCCACCCTTGAGGGTCATGCTCAAAAATGGTTCTCCCTACTAACTCCACGGAGAATTGATACTTGGATGGAATTCAGAGCTGCTTTTCTTCGAAGGTTCCGGGCGAATCGCCTGCATGACATCTACACTCTCTCCCTTGAAGGAATTGTTCAGAAAAAGGGAGAAAGCCATGACGATTGCATACTCCGCTTCAAAGGAGTAAATCATGTCACTTTCGTGGACCAAGGTGAAGCTATTAGTGCATTCATACATGGTCTAGACTCTTATGAGTACAAAGACTATGTTCACGATTTAATCCGCAAAGACCCTAAAGACTTAGCCAAAGTCTATGCAATGACATCTTAGTATATCATCGGACACAATGCACTTCGAGCTATGAGGCTTACTCGACAAAGAGAGCACTAAGAAGTAAAGGGCGATCAACATGCTACAAAAGAGTTCAACAATCATTATAAGAACAATAAGCATAAAAATAATGGCTCTGGCCATCACAACTAGACTGCTCATGATCATGTTCCACATCATGCTCTCCAAACTAATTGAGAAGTTCCAACCCAAACTCAGAATGCACCCAAGTTGCCTCCGAAACCAAATCCTGAATGGACAAGGTTCAATCGAAGCACTGCGGTCATACTCCAAGAAATTAAAAGCAAACCATTCTTCGAGAAATGAAGGCCTATAACGACACCTATTACTAGTAGGGTTTAAATCAAGTTTTATGACTATCATGAGGATGTTGAGCATGCGACCAATGATTATGTATCCTTCAAATACTTCCTCGAAAGACAAGCTACGGCTGGAAACTTAAACAACTACCTACTGCAAAAGAATGCAAAGAGAACAGAGACAGAAGGTTCTAAGAAACCTGTGATCCTTGTAGTGGTAGGAGGTTCTCCACTACGGCCATGTAGACCTAACACCCCCAGACGTGACGAAGTCATGGAAGTTGCACATAAATCATCAACTCGTATGTCATCTACTTTAGTGATGATGATTATGAAGGTGTAGATCCGAATCATAAGGAAGCCATTGTCATTACTATAGACATAGCCAATCATGATGTTGGGAAGATCTTGATCGATAACGAATCCTCTGTAGACATCATCTTTCTCCATGCACTTAAGAGAATGAACGTTGAACCCTACAAAATTGAACTAAGTGAACAATAACTCTATGAGTTTGGAAATAATGTAGTGCAAGTTGATGGAACAATCAGGCTTCCGATAATCTTTGGATCAAAGCCAAGACAGGTGCGTCATATGATTAAGTTTTATGTCATAAACTCCGCACTCCCTGCAACATTATCCTGAGAAGGCCCATATTGTCAATACTTAGAGCTATAACATCTACTTCGCACCTCAAGGTGAAGTTCCCAACTCCACAAGAGGTAGGAGTACTTGAGGCAGAACCTGAAGTTGTGGAGGGATGCTATGGGGCTGCCTTTCAATGAGGTAGAGCCAACAGAAAGAAGGCTGCCCTCAGGCAACAACAAGAATCAGTGCCATTGCGTGCCTCCAAGGAGGCAGCAAGACAAGCTACTCATCAAGCCCATATGCTGAACAAAGGAAGAAATGCAAGTCTGGACAAGTTCTTGCCGTTGAAACAGATCCCCTCATGCAGGATCCACCCGAGCCTACTGATCATCCTAACGCAAGGCCCTCTCCTATAGAAGATACCAAACAAATTGAACTTATTCAAGGAGATGCTGAAAAAGTAGTCATCGTAGGCACTTGCCTTAATAAGACTCTGCGAATGGGCCTTATTCAACTCTTAAGAGAATATTCAGACATCTTTGTATGGAGTGCATCTGATATGCCCAGACTGGATGAGTTCGTTGCTGTGCATCGCCTTGATGTAGATCTAAATCGTGAGCCAGTCAACAAAAATGCAGGATGTTCACCCCAGAACGACAAGAAGCAGTAGATGCTAAGGTAGAAAAGCTCCTTGCAGTAGACATTATATTTGAATTCGAATACCCGCAATGGCTAGCCAATGTCGTCATGGTTAAGAAACCAAATGGCAAGTGGAGCATATGCATTGATTACACTGATCTCAACAAAGCATACCCAAAAGATTCTTTTCCTTTTCCCACCATTGATCAACTCATTGATGCTACGTCCGGTCACCTTATGTTGAGCTTCATGGATGCATACGCGGGGTACAATCAAGTCCCCATAGTCAAGGAGGACATTCCTAAAACGGCATTCATCACTCATAGATCCATCTATGCGTACAAGTTCATGCCTTTCAGACTTGTCAATGCGGGAGCAACCTATCAAAGACTTATGAACAGGATCTTTAAAGCCCAACTTGGTCGGAACATGGAGGTGTATGTAGATGACATGATCGTCAAGTCACTACTTGTTGAAACATATCTTGAAGACCTTAAGGAATGCTTTGAAAAACTCCGAGCATACAAGATGAGACTTAACCCATCAAACTGTACATTTGGACTAAGCACTGGAAAGTTCCTTGCCTTCCTTGTAAGCAACAGAGGGATTGAAGCCAACCCTGATAAAATAAAGGCAGTCCTAGAAATGAAGGCTCCTCGAACTCAAAAAGAGGTTCAGAAACTTACAGGACGTCTTGCGGCACTCAAAAGATTCATCTCCAAACTTGTCAAGCGTTGCCTTCCTTTCTTTGAAGTCTTAAAGGGAGCGAAAAATTCAAAATGCCTCACTTGGAAGTCTGCATATCAAGAAGCTTTTGAAGGAATCAAAAATTACTTGGTCTCAGCACCAATCCTAACCAAAGCACTTCTGGAAGAATCTCTATACTTGTACTTGTCTGCAGGACCCTTCACTGTTAACGCAGCTCTTGTTAGAGAAGAAGACGGGGTCGAAAAGCCCGTATATTATGTAAGTCAAGTTCTCAAAGATGTGAAAACAAGGTACCCTAACTTAGAGAAGTTTGTATTCGCCCTTGTCATGACGAGTAGAAAGCTCAGACATTACTTTCAAGGGCGTGAGATTAAAGTTATCACTGACCAACCACTCAAGAAGATCCTTCACAAACCCGAGATCTCTGGACGTGTTGTGAACTGGGCTATGGAGTTAAGCCAATTTCAACTTGAATACATTCCCCCCACTGCAATCAAAGCTCAAGCCCTCACCGACTTTATGATGGAATGTACATTTCCTAACCAAGTTACGCCTCTTCAAGGCCAATCCTCTGACTCTGGAAATGCGCACAATATACACCAAGACATGGTCGAGCCCATGCCCAACACATGGGAGCTATACATGGACGGATCCGCCACCTTAGAGAGAAGCAGGGCAGGTATCATTTTGTCTAGCCCTGACGGCTGTAAAATCCAGCAAGCCCTTCGCTTCAATTTTAAGGTGACCAACAACTAATCCGAATACGAGGCCTTCCTAGCAGGTCTTAGGTTGGCTCAAAACCTAAAAGTTTCGAAGGTACTCGGACATAGTGACTCACAACTGGTGGTATGCAAAATTAAGGGAGATTACATAGCCAAAGACCCCATCATGATCAAGTATCAATGTCTTACCAAGGACATCACTGAAACTTTTGAATACTTCAAACTCCAACATATTGAACGAAGTGACAATGCTATAGCCTATCCCTCTCAAAGTTAGCAAACTCCGACTTGGAGAAATTAGAGGGAGCTATCTATCTTGAGCATCTCGAAAAACCAAGTATAGAAAAAGGCCCTTTAGTGTCCAACATTAATACGGAGTCAAGTTGGACAACTCCCATCATCAACTACCTTCAACATGGAACTCTGCCATCCGACTCCAAAGAAGCTAGGTCATTGAAAACAAAATCCGCTAGTTTCAGTTGGATTGATGGAGTCTTGTATCGCAAAGGATTTCATGACCCTTTACTTAAGTGCCCTAATCAATCTGAGGCTGATTACTACATAAAAGAGGTGCATGAAGGCATGTGTGGCAACCACATGGGGCGCAAGGCCCTCGCACATAAAATTTTAAGACAAGGCTATTATTGGCCTACACTCTTCAAGGACTCCCTTGATTACGTACAAAAATGTAAGCAATGTCAATTCTATAGAAATGTGCCAAAACAAGCTCCGGTGCCTCCATCTTCGATTCTTTCACCCATTCCCTTTGTCATGTGGGGCATTGACCTCATGGGACCTTTCCTCCTTGTCCAGGGTGACTTAAGTATGTCATTGTGGCCGTGGACTACATGACCAAGTGGGCGGAAGCCAAGCCACTTGCACACCTAACGGATAAAGAATGCATAAAATTCTTCCACAACCAAGTCATCCGCAGGTTTGGAATCCTACATACCTTGATTTCAGACAACGGGACTCAATTTGTGAGCAACAATTTTTTGGAGTTCCTTGATGACTTTGGCATTGTACACAAACGATCTTCTGTTGCTTATCCTCAAACCAATGGCCAAGTTGAAGCTTGCTTCGCGGACTTGAGAAGAGACTCCAAGAAGCTAAGGGAAAATGGGTGAAAGAGCTACCCAACATCTTATGGTCTTACAGAACCACACCCCGAACCTCCACGAGGGAATCGGCATTCAAGTTATGTTATGGCACTGAAGCTGTCCTACCCACTGAGATTAGTTCTCCTTCCTTCCGCATTATCAACTACAATGAACAAAAAAACTCGGAAGGACTAAGAACCAATCTGGACTTACTGGACAAAGTTCGAGATCAAGTTGTGCTCCGCATGACAAATAACAAGCAAAAGGCTGCAGCTTATTTTGGGAAGAAGATCAAACAACACCAATACTCTAAAGGAGACCTTGTCTTAAAGAGCAACTAAAGTGTCCGACCCTACGCACCAAGGCAAGTTAAACCCAAATTGGGAAGGCCCTTACATTGTAACCCAGGTTGTTCGACCAGGAACTTACAAATTATTTACCATAAAGGGTTGGTGCATGTCCGCTTCATTTGAACAAGACAAAGACAAAAAAAAACGAGGTAAAGAAAAAAGAAGCAGCCCAGGAAAATATACATGAAATGATAGTGGCATGAAATCAAGTCCAGGATAGTGACAACAAATTCAAGTTTACAAGCTAATACATGCATTCATAGAGAGGTTTTCAAGCGAAAAAAAAAAGGATAAAAAAGAAAGGTGGTGACGTGAGTGAAAGTAAAAGAATGGGATGTTTTGGAGACTAAAGGTGGACACTACATTCATTTTATTCAATTGGCATAAATCTTTCGGCTATTCCGAGCATCCGAGCCGAATCAGTCGAAGTCTCGGATAATCTTTGGTAAATTATTATATCAAAATTATTTAATACTAATAATACTCCTTATATCAAAAAATAATAATATCTAATATTTATTATTTATGATTATTGATTATTATTATTATTAACAATTTTACAGAACACCATTTAATATTAATAATATTCTTTTTACTAAAAATAATAATTTTTTTAGTTATTAATTATTATTATTATTATGATAATTATTTACAAAAAAATAAATAAAAACCAAGAGAGTGGTAGCCACGTGAATTAGTTTGGCTGGGTGGACATTTCATTCAATTTAACATATGTTGGCTCTAATGTACAAATTCATTCGAATTGAACTGGTGTTCCACTCCGAGCCCACACGCGGAGTATTATGCTCGTACAAAACAACCTTTCTAATAATACTTTTATAATAATAATAATAATAATAATAATAATAATAATAATAACATTATTATTATTTTTTATTATTGAATATTATAAATATTTAGCGAACTTCTTACAAAATCTCTCTCAGGGTCGACAAGGTCCCCTCAGATCAACTCGTCCTCATGGACAAGACCTTTACTTAAGTCCTTGGACCTATCAAAGATTAAGTGTGGGGCAAAAACCTTTTTACAAAATCCCTCTCAAGATCAACAAGATCCTCTCGTATCAACTCGTCCTCGCGGACACAACCTCTACTTAAGTCCTTGGACCTATCCTAGCTTAAGTAGGTTGCAAAAAACTTTTTACAAAATCCCTCTCAGGGTCAACGAGGTCCTCTCGGATCAAATCGTCCTCACGGACACAACCTCTACTTAAGTCCTTGGACATATCCATGCTTAAGTGGGAGGCAACAAACTTTTTAAAAAATCCCTCTCAAGGTCAACAAGATCCTCTCGGATCAACCCGTCCGCGCGGACACAACCTCTACTTATGTCCTTGGAGGTATCTAAGCTTAAGTGGGGGAAAAAAACTTTTTACAAAATCCCTCTCAGGGTCAACGAGGTCCCCTCAGATCAACTCGTCTTCACGGACACAACCTTTACTTAAGTTCTTGGATTTATCCAAGCTTAAGTGGGGGGCAACAAACTTTTTATAAAATCCCTTTCAAGTTAAACAAGGTCCACTCGGATCAACTTGGACCTCTCTAAACTTAAGTGGATGTGGCAATAAACTTTTTTGCAAAAAGACCATTCAGATTAACAACATCCTCTCGGATCAATTCATCTTCTCAGAAAATGCTCCCACCTAAACCATTTATTACTCCTCCATCCCTCTAAAGAGGAATGAAGGAGTGGGGGGCAAATGATAGTATGAGATTTATAAATATCCAATCTACAAGTAATTATCAATCCTAAGTCCAGAACAAAGCCTGCAAGGTCCACACTACATACAAGGTCCACAAGGCCCACTTGATTTGCACATGTATGTGCAAGATACATAACCCCCTGCGGGTATTTCCGTTTCAGGGAGCTTGGAGACGACAAGATCAACAAGGTCAACAAGATCAACAAGGTCGACAAGATCAACAAGGTCAATAAGATCAACAAGGTCAACATGATGAACAAGCCCAGCAAGCCTAACACATATCTATTCTAGCATAATATTAAGGAAGTAGAGCCCGATGGTAGAACGACTTATCAACTACCTTATTGTATCTCTTCATTGTTTTTGTCTCTAATCCCCGGCCTCTTAATAAATGACTGAAGCAATTTTAACGGATTCTGAAATTTGGTTCTAGTGCTCTAAAACATTGATAAACTCAACCTTTTAGCATACACAACACTCTATCAGTTCACTACAATTTGTACTCGCAGATATGATACACCACCAAACTGAAGATTCTATCAACTCAAAAATTGTTCCAATGTCAAGTAACACTAATACAAGTTCTTGCAGGACTTCATTCCATTACAGTAGGCAGCAAAGAGAAGAAGGAAAAAAATCTACTCCCTCCGTCCCTCCAGGTTCTTTACATTAGGGGACGGGGGCTCGGCAAGCATTTTAAGACTCCTATAAATATAGTTTTCTAAATTATTTTAAAACTTTTTTTCTTCTAAATAAAAGTATAATGTTTAAATTTTTGTTCCAAAAAAAGAAAATTTTAAAAAAAATTATAGAACTATATTTTATAATAGCCTTAAAATGCATGTCAAGTATGAGAAAAAACTGTAAATAAATGAGTGGGACGGAGGGAGTAAAACATTCGGTTCCAGAATCAAATCCCTAAGGCCTCCATTTACAAGATTAAACACATCCCAAGTCTTACAAATATTACTAAGGAAACATAATAACTCGTGCAACTACATATATATAAACAGGTGTGATTATAAAATGAAATTAAGATATTATTATATGATCATAAAATGCACACGTTACAAGTCACTAGTCAAATGGGAGAGTTATAATGAGCATTTAGATACATAGATCATCAGGATGATAAGATTAATGATGGATAAAGGTAAAGTGATACCTTTTACATGTAAACATCACCAGAAGTACCACCCCAAAGTCTCACCCTAAACAAATCATTAGAACATTGATGACCTTGCCAGAGTTCAAGGCCACCAGTAACAATCCCAGGAATGAAAACAACAGGATGCTTGGCAATGAAGCTTTGTGTTAGAGGAATACCTCATATGGCCCAATGGGCCTAAAAGTTCAATTGGGATCCTGTAGGCCGAACAAAGCCCATAACTAACACAGGCTCAATTAATGACCAAGCTTATCTGGATAACTACGACCAGTCGTAATGACAATTATGACTAAGCTTATCTGGATAACTATGACTAGTCGTAATGACAACTATGATGAGCCATAGATAATGGATGATTATCTTCTCCTCAGTCAAAGGATATCATATCCCCAAGTATCTCTAAATCAACCGGTTATTGAGGAGAATTCAGTTATAAATAGTTGCAATTTTGCACAGAACAACACACACTGATTCACACCTTTTCACATAAGTTCTTGCGTTCCTCTAAACCTATTACGACCAAATTATTTTTTTTTTCTAGTTACACACACTCACACACCCTCCTTGTCTTCGACAAGGTTCGAACCCTCGACATCCCGTAAAGGGAGCGAGGAAGATACCACTACACCAAGATTCTCATGTTGAAGGTGAATCGAGGGGAAAATACCTTGCATTCTCTTTCTTACAAGTCCAACTGAAGACAGTTCTAAGGATCCGCCCTGCAGAAATTTGGTTCCAACACTTTGTTTATGCAATTTGAAGACAGGAGGGTAAGCTAAAGGACCGATGATAGCTTCCATAACATACTGAGGGAAAGAAGCAAGCATTGTATTGTATAAAAACAACAATAACTTCCAAAATCAACAAATGAATACTATAAACTAGGGGTATAAACGAGTCAAACCGTTCGTGAGCTACTCGAGTTTGGCTCGTAAAATATTCGAATTTGGCTCGGTAATAAGAGCCGAGCTCAAGCTCGAGGTTTTCGAATTGTTTATTGAGCCGAGCTCGAGCTTCAAATTACTCGGCTCGGTTCGCTAGCCTTATCGAGCCTCCATTATTTTTAATTTTTTTCTTTATAAATATATTTTTATATAAGTATTTAATATTATCTTTATATATTATATATTTAATCGAATTGAACTCGAGCCGAACCCATCATATTTTGAGTTACTGTTAATATTTAGTGAAATCAATTCGAGCCGAACTCGAGCCTATCGAACGTTTTACAAGCCGCATTTCGAACTTGAAAATAAAGGCTCGGTCGAGTTCGAGCCCGAACTCTTTTAGTCGAGCTCGAGCTAAGCCTGACAGTGTTCGACTCGGCTCGGCTCGATTACACCCTACTATAAACCAACAACAACTATCAATACAAGACCACACTTTCTTATAAATCATTACATTTTTTTCTTGTTATTTATTATTATTATTATTATTATGAGTAATAAAAAGGGGTTTAATTTATTATTATTATTATTATTATTATTATTATTATTATTATTATTATTATTATTCTTGTTATTGTTATGAGAAATAACAAGGGATTCTCCTGGTCTTGAAGTAGATGGCTTTTTGGTATCCGAACCCTTTCTACACCTCATTTTCAGTTAAATATAATAATAATTATTGTGGAACAAGAATTAGGGTTGCGATTGCAATTAATGCTAGGGTTTGTAAGCGTAGAGCTTTAATGGCTGCGTTCGTATTCGAGACTACACGGTCCTTACGAGGTGCCCACATATCTTTGTATTGTAGAGAATTAAGCCAAGACATAGTTCTTAGATGGGGGTACGGCCCCTTATATAGGCGTTGAGCCTAGGGTTTGATAAGAGTTCGAAGACTTGGTGGACAAGTATCCTCCACGGAAGGTAAGTCTGAGACCTTCGTATATGATAATTAGGACTCTCTGAGGCGGTGGATCTAGATCCTTCCTCAAATGGGCCTGATAATGTGTTTAGAGTGGAGTCCGCGTGGCTTTGACGGGCCTTTGGTTGTGGACATGATTGGGCCTTGAACGTGAACAGTATTTGTCTGTGTTCGTGTCTGGGCCTCGGGCGCATTTATCCCTACATAATTAATACATCATTAATTATGTCTTAAGGATTATTTTTTGACCACATCAATAATCATACATACAAACACAGTAGGGAATTCAAGCAGGTGATAATCTAAGTACAGTAAATGGAAGAGGGGGGTATGATTTTGATGATGACTTAAAACCCTAAAGATTTGTCTCCAACACCGTTTTATTTATACACTTTGACCCGCTGCATTTTTTTTATTTAACAAAAACTTTTATCAACAGCGTTAAAAACCCGAATCAATCAAAATCGAACCGAATCGGCGAAAACTGGTAAAAATCGGTCCGAAACTGAAATTGGAAAAGAAAAAACTGAACCAATTTAAAGGGTCTAGTTTCGGTTATAGGATTTAATCGAACCTAAAAAAATCGAACCGGGTCGATTATTAATATAAATAAATATATAAGATATACTTTATAAAATTTATATAAATTCAAGAGTTAGCATATATTTTAAACTTTTGAAAGAAAAATTCGGTCATTCCAATTCCTGTAAATAGCCGAGCGCGGTGCATGCCTTAGTCCAAAGACAGTTTGTGGATGCTTCTGTAGTAACCTGTACTTCATCAAAATAGTGTTATATAGACTGAATTCTGGAATCCTCAGCATTTGATTTACTGTTACTATTGTTAATGTACCTAGCAAAAACTGTAATATTACATTAATTTTACTAGACCTAGTGATTTTACGATTGAGAAATTATTTATTTAATTAAGTTTGTTTACTAACCTTTTTTTTGCTAAATTTGTTTGAAGCCGAATCGGCCCATATTTCCCATGCATTGTATATTAATATGAATTTTACGAATAAAATGGTGTTACATGTCATTTCTAAATATTTTTCGAATATCTTTCTAGGTATCTAAATGAAATTCAAACAATTTGTTGTTGCACAAAATTTGTGATTCAAAATTTTAGTCTAGCAAATAAGGTGATATATGTCATGAGGGATATTGAAGATGATGTCGGTTTATTAACTATGTACATACGGTATCTAAGGCCTTCTTTAAGGGGTTTTTTTTAAAAATAAAAAATTAGATTTTTTATTTCGTTCAGTATTTTATTTTTGATTATTATTTTACACTTCTCTCTAAACCCTACCTCAAACATCAGTAAAAAGCGGTAATAGGAGTTAATCAGTGGAGTTACTGTCTTGGTATTAATCAATCGGATAATAAGATATTAATCGAAATGAATAATTGGACCATTAAATGAATTTAATTAATAATATTTTTAAATATAATTAGTTTTACATATATTTGTTTTGTTTTTTTAGTTGTACATATATAATTATCAATTATTTATTTAAAAATATTGTATGAATGTAAATTAAGTAAAATTATCATGATTTAACTTTTAAATTGGGGTCAATTTAAGAGGAAAACTGTGTGTTCGCTTGGTAGGAATGATATGGATTTTGGAAAGAATGGAATGACCATTCCGGTTGGAATAAAAATTTAGGTTATTCATGGACAAAAGAATGGAATCGGTCATTCCCATATTTATTCCACTACATCATAACTATTGAATTCCATAAATATTTTGCGAGATTTTTTTTGCAGAAAATTTTTCCAAAATTTTTTTTTTTGAGAAAATGTTTCCAAGAAATCTTCTTAAAAAAAATTTCCTGGAAAGTTTTTCGGAGAACTTTTACCAGAAATTTTTTCGGAAAAATATTTCTGAGAATTTTTTCCCAAAACTTTTTAACAAAATATTTTTTCGAGAAATATTTTTCAGGAAACTTTTATTCAAGAAATATGTATCTAGCAAACTTATTTTGGGAAAAGTTTTGCAGGAAATTGTTTCGAGAAATGGAAGACTAGAATGGAATGCATGAAATAATGGAATGAGAAAGGAAAGGAATGGTTATTCTAGTGTTCACTTTTTAATTTTTTTGGATGGAATTCAGGCTTTTCTTTTGCTTGTATCCTTTGATTACAAGTCTGGTCTATGTTACTTTTCTTGTATTGAAGTAATATTTTGATTACTTTGGTACATATTCTCCAGTAACGAGAATAACATCCATAAGGATGATATTTATTATCGTTGCTATTCGAAATCTAACGATACATTAAATAGATTTGAAGATAACTTTTCGAAATAGGGATATATATGAGAAAATCTATAGGGAACAACCTGACGGGTTTGTTGTCCCTGGATAAGATAGAAAAGTTAGTAGAAATCACTATATGGCTGAAGCAAGCGGCTATGAAAATGGCATGAAAAATTTGATGAGGTCGTGTTGGCCAATGACTTCAAGATTAACGAATGTGTTAGTTGTGCCTATTACAAGGATAACGAGAATGGCTATGTCATGATGATATTGTATGTAGATGATCTATTTAGTGCCAGCGGCAATGGTTGATGGGTCTCGTACGTGGGTTAGATAAGCTAGAGGGGGGGTTTGAATAGCTTATCACCTTTTTAAAATTTGTAGCTCAGCTTTTCAAAAGTTTCTTTCCTCTTTTAAAATTAATTAGTTACCAACAAGTAATTTAAAGTGCAAAAGTAAAAGGAAGAAAGAAAAGAGAGTATCACAATGTCAATTTTATCCTGGTTCACGATGGCTAACTCAACCTAGGAGTCAACACACCCCTACTCTATTCCCCGAGCTCCTCCCTGGACTCGAGATTTTCTCTACTATAAAGAAACTCCTTTATAGTAGGCAGAGAAGCCTTTGCAACCTGATAACTATCTATTTATCTTGGAGCGTTATACACACGTAATCTCCACAAAATAAAATAGGAAAATACAAACAACAAGAACTATCTTTGAGCATAACACCTAGTCACTTCCTCAAGAACTTGCAAAGCCTTTGGTACACTATGCACTTCTTCTTCTTTGTTAGTCTTGGTTTTTTCTCTGCTTCACGGTGCAAAAGCTACTAACTCCCTGTCAGTACGCCTAAGACTTGGGTATTAGAATAAGGATCACCTCACTTCACTTCATCTCGCTGCAAAGAAATGAATACAAGTTACAAGCAACAATATATTTGAGAGATATATATTGTGAGGAAGATAAAGAAAAACACTATTATGCTCTAACGTTGTGCGAAAAATATATAAATGCCGGGAAAAATCATAAGGAGGATTCTTCACACTAGCATGCAAGACAAGAAATCAAACATGAATGTAATGCATATGAACAAGTATTTAAACACACAAAACTATTATATTATTCGGCTTTCACCACGCTATTATGCGTTAAACTAAACACATACGTTCGCACTAATTTAAACACACGAGCAAGTAATATAACAAGCAAGCAAGTAAAGAGACAATAAAATAATATAAATAACTATATATATATATATATATATATATATATATATATAATATTCGGCCGAATATAATTAAAGAAAAGGGCCAAATATAAACTTGTTTAAAAACAAGTTGGTGTTTTCTTGTTCAGTTAAGTCCTTGTAAATATTTTTAGCTCAATGAAAGCATAAAGGACTTGGTTAAACAAAAACAAAAGGAAATACACTTTTGATTCTAATATAACAAGTTTAACCACTCGGATAAACAAGTTTACGCTTTTTAACCGTGAATCAAAAGATTGTTCAATGGCCTTTTAACCCTTAAATTAAATGGGTTCTTAAAGGACTTTTAAGAAGCTTGGATAATCTTTTAAATGCTTCTTTTAACAACTTAAAAGAGGTTTAACACACACTACACAAATAAACTTCAAGAACAAGTGTATGTAAAAACCGAAATGTAAGTAAGCTTTAAATAATGTATAAATGGATAGATATAACAATAACAACAACAAATATACAATATTTAAGAAAAGTAACTCACTTATCACTGAGTTAGGGATACGAGTTAGGATCGAAGCTGAAAATACACTTAAATGGTCGCCAGAAAGGTCATTGGAAAATGGCCAAAAATAGGGGTTCAACGACTGACTTTCTTAGGCTTAAAAGAACACTTAAGCACTACCTAAATAGAGTATATAGGATGCCTAAAGAGTGGTGACCAAAGGTGTGTTTATATGAGCAAGAATGGTGAAGAAAAATAAGCTAAAGTGATATTAAAACATGAAATAAAAAGGGTTTGTACTCAAGAAACATTTTTGCACTTTGAAGGAAGTATGTTTGGTGTTTCTAAGAGAATTTCTTTAGCATTTTTTTGGCTCAAAAAGGCTTGACAAAAGAGGGTGAAGTGGGGAGTATTTAAAGGCAAAAAGGAAGCCTTTTTTATTTAAAATCAAGGCAATTTGGCACAAAAAGCAAGGGGGAAGGTGGGTGGAAGTTTCCTAAGCTACTACAGCTGTTACAAAATTTAAATTTGCATGGAAAAGAGTGCCAACACGTTTTCCCATATTTAATAAACAATTAAAGCCCGAAAAATGCACATACCGATGAATAAAAATGCGAGTTATGAAATAAATCGAAAAGTATATCAAAAAATATGAGAGTCCCCTAGAATTATTCTCAGAGGATTATCGTCAAAATTTTACCTTGAAATTAGTTGACCTTCTATAACTTTTAAGCAACCACTAAATCAATTATGTATCAATTTAAGGGGTTCTAGAAAAAAGTCATCCAAAATTTCTGAACAAATTACACATGGTACAAAGCAAGATATGAAGAAAAAATCCCAAGTTTCAAGTCTAAAATTCATGTGAAAGTATTATTTTGGATTTTTCTTCTGTTAAAACAGCCTTCCTGAGTGACCGAAAAATTCATTTGTGTTTATCGATAAGCTAGACAAAAGTTTGGACTTGATATATATATATATATATATATATATATTAAAACATAATATTCCTTATAAAATAATGACTATGAGGTCCGAGGAATAATTAAGTTTGAATTAAAAATAATTGACTAATTCGCAGTTTGCATCCCATAACTTTGGCTCAATCTCAGTTCGGGTTTCATACTTTAAACTTAAAAAATTTGCATCCGATATTTTAAAAACGCTGTCAATTAGCATCTTTTTGGCATTTCTAACGTTAAATCAGACGTTAACGTTAATTGTAAGAAGGGTATTTTTGGTAATATATCTCAATTTCAGTTTGCATCCTAGAAGTTTGCTCAAATCTCACTTTTAACTACATCATTGATATTACTTTACTTTTATAATGATTAGGATTTTTTTTTGTAATTGACATTATTAAAAAACAATTGAGTTCTTTATTTTTATGTTTGTGTTAGAATTTGAAAATTGGACCATTAGTTAATTTTTTACAATGTATATAAAGTTTTGACGCACAATTTTTAGTATTTCAGCTTTATCCTAAGTTTTAAAAGTCTACAAAATTTTACGCTTAGACGAAACTCAGGAAATAATAATTAATTAAGTGATGATTTCACGACTATAATTCAATTGGAACCATAAAGAAAATAGAAAGAAAAAACAATTAAGAACTTTATAATAAGAATTCTGCTCTATTTAGAAAATCTATAAATCATAAAAGCATAAATTGTTTTTGTATTTAAGTATAATATAGATAGATATCTTATATTATTATATAATCTTGACCATTTAGATTTATTTTCAAACATTAGGATCTAACACTACACCATATATGGCCTATTGTAACACTTTTTCTCAGTGTAACCAGATAAAGTGTGACCATAGGTGCCTTAAAATTATTTTAGGCTATATTTGGTTACACTTTTTTTTAATGTAACCATTGGTGTCAAACAGTGTAATC
>PHNY01300084.1:0-14269 GCA_003724115.2 Anethum foeniculum
CGCGAAAGCGGGATGCGTGGTGATTGAACAAGCTTTGGATCTCCGTTATTCTTCCATTAATGAATTGATAAAGCTTCTTAAGGTAAACAATCTGACTACGAATTAAATATCTGTTTTTCGCGTGGATCCTGCATTTGGGTTTCGTTAATTCTGGTTTTTATGATTTTAATTTACTTTTTCCGCTGTGTTTGATGCCTTGAAACCCAACAAATCTCCATCCCAACGAACAAAAATGGGACTCCAAAGAAGGTTAGGGGTATACGTTAGGTTTGACTCTCCCTCAATTATTAAATATTTGAAGCACATGACTGGCAATCTATTCAAAGCTAGATTTGCTGACTGTCAGTTTGATGAGACAGTTTTCCCTGCATTAGGGGGAGATAAGTCAAAATTTGAAAAAGAAAGACAAGAAATTTTGTGAAATGCAGTCTCTCTGTCTCATTATGATCATCGTACAAATCAATGTGAACTTGAAGTTCAAAAGATTATCCACCTACATGAAATTGCAAATACATTGCCCGACTCATTTACTGATGTCAAGACAGTGACGAAGTCACATATACCAGCTGTAAATGTTCCTTGTAAAATCAAAAATTCGGCTGAAGAGAATAAAATTTTGCTAGAAAACGAGTCTAAAATTCGCTAGAAGCGTGGTAGACCTATTGGATCCAAAGATAAAAATCCTAGAAAATCAAGGAAACTAGATAAGCAAACTGGTACATCAAATGATATCATTTCTAAAGAGTTGGATCTGATCATTGAAGAGACATCTTCAAAAGATGATCAAACACCTGAAATTGATGACAATTAAGAGATCTCGATAAATTATATCATTTCAGGAAAAAGGTGGAATAGAAAAGAAATTATCATTTATGATATATTTGCATATGCAGCTGCTCTTGATATTTCTGAAGAAATCAAGGATCATGAACCTAGATCGATCTATAAATGTAAAAGAAGAAATGATTGGCCAAAACGGAAAGATGCTATTGAGGCATAATTGAAATCACTTGAAAAACGTCAAGCTTTTGGACCTATTGTCCAAACACCTGCAGGTGTAAAACCCGTTGGATATAGATGGGTATTTGTGCGTAAAAGAAATGAGAAAAATGAAGTTGTGAGATACAAGGCACGCCTTGTTGCTCAAGGCTTCTCACAAAGACCGGGAATCGATTATGAAGAAACATATTCCCCGGTAATGGATGCAACAACATTCACGTTTTTATTAAGTTTATCAATTCTAGAATGGCTCCGAATGAATTTGATGGATGTTGTGACTTCCTACTTATATGGGTCACTTGATATTGACATTTACATGAAAATTCCAGATGGATTAAAATGCCTGAAGCATGTAGTTCGAAACCCCGAGAGATTTACTCAATTAAACTACAAAGATCGCTATACTGATTGAAACAATCGGGTCGTATGTGGTATAATCGTCTCAGTGGGTGCCTTTTGAAAGATGGATACGTTAATAATGTAATGTGTCCATGTGTTTTTATTAAAAGGACAAAAATGGGATTTACTATTATTGCAGTCTATGTTGATGATTTAAAGTTTAAACATTATTGGGACCCAAAATGAACTTTATGAGACGATTGAATATTTGAAGAGAGAGTTTGAAATGAAAGACTTGGGAAAAATGAAACTTTTGCCTCGGTTTTCAAGATGAACATTTATCTAAAGGAAATTTTGTCCATCAGTCATCATATATTGAAAAGATCCTTAAACAATTTATTATGGATAAAGCATATCCTGTGAGTACACCAATGATTGTACGTTCACTAGAAAAGAATAAGAATCCATTCCGCCCAAGAGAAAAGGGAGAAGAATTTCTTAGTCCTGAAGTACCATATCTTAGTGCCATTGGTGCACTAATGTATCTTGCCAACTGTACGCGGCCTGATATTGCGTTCTTAGTTAATTTATTGGCAAGACATAGTTCTGCTCCGACTCAAAGACATTGGAATGGTGTGAAACAGATATTTAGATATCTTCGAGGAACAATGGATATGAGTTTGTTTTACTTTAAAGATTCAAAAGTTGAATTAGTTGGTTATGCAGATGCTGGATACCGTGCTGATCCCCAGAAAGGAAGATCATAAATAGGTTATATATTCACATATAGTGATACTGCAATATCTTGGCGTTCTACGAAGCAGACTATTGTAGCAACTTCTTTGAATCATGCTAAACTATCAGCACTTCATGAAACAAGTCGAGAATGCGTATGGTTGAGGTCTTTGGTCCACCATATTCGAGAATCATGCGATCTTTCAGTCAATAAAGGAAGTCCTGTTGTTCTATTCGAAGATAATGAAGCATGTATCACTCAGACTAGAGAAGGTTACATTAAAGGAGATCGAACAAAGGACATCGATCCAAAATTCTTCTTCACTCACGAACTTCAGCAAAGGGGAGGTATTAATGTTTGTCAAATTCGCTCACGTGAAAATCCGGCAGATTTATTCACAAAAGCACTTCCTACAAATCCTTTCGAGAAATTGGTGCACAAGATCGGGATGCACAGACTTCGGGATATTTGTTAAATTTTATAGTTTTATTGAAATGAGGATGAGATATAAATTGAATACTCTTATTTTGTACAGCTCATGTACTCTTTTTCCTTCACTAGGGTTTTTCCTAGTAAGGTTTTAACGAGGCATGATGTTGGTACAAGTCATCCAATGGGGAGTGTTATAGAATTGGATGACCTTTAACTTTTGTATTTCCACTTATTAATATATGAGACCCTTGATTTTTCAATATCTATGTAACTTATAGTCTTTTGACTTTTCATTAGAAATGCAACTCACATTTGTAAACTTATAAATGGCACTTGTATGAGCTTATTTGAGATATGAAAAAGAATATCTCTTTTCCCTTTATTTTAGTCATAATCTCTCATATATATTATATATATTCATATCATTCTATTGTTGCGTAAATTACTGATGTACAAGTGTACACAATAGCGAACAAGTAATACAATAGTAAATACCAGATATCGTTCCTCAAGGACTGTAAGTTTGTATAAATCGCACTTAATATCGAACAATTTAGTTATAGAACACAAGAATTGAGTTTTGGTTTATCTAATTAAACTGATTAATTAACAACTAAATTAACTAACTATTACTATACTAGCAAATAGATTTGGATAAGTTTCGGATACGGAAAGCTGAGTCAAGATAATTATTTCCCCCTAATATATTTATGTCGGTAACAAAGTAGTGTAATAATACAGCAAGATCACAGTTCAATAACCTGAAATTCAATGATCATAGGTTTCTCTCGAAATCACTATAGTAAAGATTCTATAATTAAACTAACATATGTCTATGCCCAATTTAACTTCCAGAATACAATTAAGTGTTAGGAGGAAACACACACACACATACGAGATTCAATCTACCAATGCAGAGTACGCACACAAAACATATATATGACGTGGCAAACCCACGTCCCAACTTGTATTATTAATCCAAACAATTATTAATAATACATCAATACATAACATCTCAATGGTGTTCCAACCCGATACTTGAGCCAAACAATGCTCAAGCATCTCCTAAACAATACCTAAGGCTACATCTTAAGTATTCGTTATTCCTATCAAACAATATGACTATGTATATATAGCCACCCCAAACTTAGCCACCAAGACTTACCATACTTGTTGTACAACTCTTACCATAGTTATTATACAAGCCTTCCATTCTTGATGTCCAATCTTCCAACTTTGTGACAAAGACATACCATATATAATAATTGTATATCCATACAATTATTATTCAACCCAATTATGATAATAATTGTCTATCCATACAATTATTACCAAAACCAATTATGTCTTGTATCACCAAGCCCATACAACCCAATGGGTTGAAACCCAACAATCCTCCCCTTCAACCCAATACTCCGTATCGGATTGAATGGTAATCATCAAAACATCAACATCCATTCGCCGATGCCTCCCCTCGAACAAGAATCCTATCATCTCGTTCTTCCAATCTTTTGAGAATCACTAAAATCCGTATAGCGACCTCCAAACCACCGTTCTTCATCATAACGGCATATCCATCTACAAAATCATGTGCATCAACCACCACGACTGCCCATCCATCCGTTGAGTCACCCGAACCTTGCTTTCACAATCCTTCGGCCTCCTAAAGAAGAACAATAGCATCATCCAAAATCTTCACCTGGTTGATCAAGCCACTGAAGTAATTGCGATGATCTCTTCCATCTTCTTCCATCTCGAGTCCGAACAAATTGATCCACGGTGCAAGTCAACCACCAAACCGCACGTAACTTTGTCAGCAAATCTATCATCGTACTCCACCATTCCAATTGAATCTCGAACTTTCCTCCAACCCAAATCATCACGAACACGAACCTCGGCTCTTGATACCACTTGTTAGGAGGAAACACACACACACACACACACATACGAGATTCAATCTACCAATGCAGAGTACGCACACAAAACATATATATGACGTAGCAAACCCACGTCCCAACTTGTATTATTAATCCAAACAATTATTAATAATACATCAATACATAACACCTCAATGGTGTTCTAACCCTATACTTGAGCCAAATAATGTTCAAGCATCTCCCAAACAATACGTAAGGCTACATCTTAAGTATTCGTTATTCCTATCAAACAATATGACTATGTATATATAGCCACCCCAAACTTAGCCACCAAGACTTACCATACTTGTTGTACAACACTTACCATAGTTGTTATACAAGCCTTCCATTCTTGATGTCCAATCTTCCAACTTTGTGACAAAGACATACCATATATAATAATTGTCTATCCATACAATTATTATCCAACCCAATTATGATNTAATTATTACCAAAACCAATTATGTCTTGTATCACCAAGCCCATACAACCCATTGGGTTGAAACCCAACATTAAGCACCAATTTCACACGGCTATGCAAGGTAACAATATATATCTATACCATCACAAAATTAATATCAATAGATATAATCATGTACAATTCAAGTATTGTGTCAATTAACTATAACCCTCTCAGTATTATAATTAACTCGTTAACCTACTAGAGTTGATCAGACAATAGCAAGTATTAGAATGAGAAGCACTCAAATGAATAAACCACAAACTGCATATAGTACTTCTTATCAAACACCAACAATCCCATACTAGGGTTCCATAAAAATCCTAACTCATAGAAATTTAGTTCATAACTAATATCTTAAAACAATCCCAAGACAACCAACACATATTCATAAGAAGAGATAGATAAAAGATATAAGAAAACAAAGGTTGAATTCTTCTCCGTTGATGGCTTCTTCTCCTCCTCCCTTGTGCGGCTACTTGTCTCTTGCCTATTTTCTTTTTAAGTATTAGATATGATCTATCTTTATTTTAATCTAATTTATGTAATAATAGTCTTTTTAATGATTTAATACAAAGACAAGGAGATTTCCCAATTAGAATTGAATTCCAAAAGAAGGAAATTTGTAGTTGACTTTTTGACCCTGATTCTGGGCTGATACGGCTGGACTTTGAATTCAATACCACTTCTGAAATAAATCTCTTCTCATAAGCTTTTCGTGGGTTGTTGAATCGTCAGAATCGGACTTCTAGAACTCCAGTTATGGCCCAAACAGTGTAGATTGCACAAGTGGTTAAATCAAATTAAACTCCAAATCTGATTTTGCAAACTACAAGCCTTCCTTCATTATAACTCCTTGATACCTACAATAAAACATTAATATTTATTAAATCAAAATCAAAATTAATATAAAACAACTAAAATATAGGAAGAATATTAAAACAAAGAGGACGTTTATCATCTATATATTAGATTTTTTAAAAAAAATTAAAAATATGAATTAAAAATGTGACCCGGTTCAAATCAGATATTCCGAGGCTGGGCTACTATTGTAGTTTAGTTTAGGCCCAGGTTAATTGCCGGGATTATTAGTCCACTACGACACTTTCAAAGCCCAGTAAAATCCTAGCCCTAGATAATTGTGATCGATTGTCCAAAAGCTATATCGCGGTTACTTTCCACTCAATTGGGCGGCAGGAATCAAGTCATCAGCCATGGTAATCTCTCTTCCTTCTTCTCAAACATATATACACGTGTCTTTCAATATATTATGTGAACTTATCAGTGTAAAATGAAGCAAGATTTTAGGCAACTTGATTTGATTTTTAGTTGTACTGAACATTTTTTTTCCCTATACTCATTTGCAGAATTGTGAGGTTCTGTTTTCTTTTAATACTAGTGCTTTTAATTAAGCTGGCCCAATTGTTGTATATGTTGTAAATTCATTAGTTTGTTAAATAATTTAAAGAACCAGATTTTTAAAGTCCTGTGAATATAAAATATACAGATTGTGAACTTAATGTAACTAAGTCGTATTGATTGGTAGGTTCCGTTAAATTTTGTGCTAGCAAGTAGTTTTTTTCCAAGAAAAGCTAGCTAGTAGCTACTAGTTGTATAAGTGTGCGCATATTGATAATTTTGAAGGGTAAATGGTTTTTAGATTCCTAAATATTTTGTCTAGAATTAGAAATTCTCTTTAATATGGATTCACGGATTGTATAAAGGTGCTATAGAAATGGTGCTTGTAAGGTTGTTTGGTTCATTTGAATTGATTTTATGACAGAGAATTGAATAAAAGTAAGCTTAGGCTATGCAACAATTTATGATTTGGAACAAACTTGTGTAGTTGCCTTGTAGATACAACTAGAAGCTTGTAATAGGCAAAAAAAGAAGCACGTTATTTAATATAATTAAGATCACTTGTGGCCTGTACTATAAACGGACTTGTAGACGTTGTATTAGTGGAAGTGTATTATGTGTTTTGCTTTTGGATGAAATGGCTACAGAGTGTGTGTAATTTTATTTGCAACATGAATTGATCTAATGAATTGGACAAATTTTAGGAAGAGATTAATTTGTGTGCAAACTACTCTTTAACTATGCAACATTTTATGTTCATATATTTATATGTATCCTTTTGTCTGGAAGTTGTGATTCCACAAAATTGATTCTTATATGTTGTTAAGAGCTTGTGACATCTTCTTTGAAACTATACTTTTTAAGTTGTAGGATACTAATGTCCCGATACATGTAATAAAATACTTTTGGTTGGAAATTTGTATATATGTTCTCCCTCACAGGTGAACGTCCCAAAGACAAAGAAGACTTACTGCAAGTCTAAGGATTGCCGTAAGCACACCTTACACAAGGTGACACAATATAAAAAGGGCAAAGATTCTTTAGCTGCCCAGGGAAAGCGTCGTTATGACAGGAAACAATCTGGTTATGGTGGTCAAACAAAGCCCGTTTTCCACAAGAAGGTAACAATCAGTCTTGTGCATTCTTTCATTGACCTGACATGTATAACTCTGGTAATTGAATACTGATGTTTTAAATTTAAGATGATCTGATTCCAAAGTTCCATTTTTGTGGTGTATGTTATCAGTTTGTTACTTGGTCAATCCTCTTGACTAGTTTTTTATTTACTGTTGCTACTTTGCTAGGCCAAGACCACTAAAAAGATTGTGTTGAGGCTACAGTGTCAAGGTTGCAAGCACGTATCTCAGCACCCAATCAAGGTGTGCTATACAACTTAAAAAGAACTGTATCTGTTCTATTAGTGATGATCATGTCTCTTCTCATACATGTATAGCACTATTGCAGCGATGCAAGCATTTTGAGATAGGTGGTGACAAGAAGGGGAAGGGAACATCTCTTTTTTAGAAGGCTGCAGCAATTACAACTTTGGATCCTACCTGTGTTTAGCCAGGCTACTTTTAGTTACAATGTTAGCTATCATGACTATATTAGAACTGTAAGCTGTTCTTGTTTGGCACAAAAAAAAGATTTTATTTCGTTAAAATATGGAGTATGAATCATCTGTTTATTACTTGCACCTAAGTTGTACTAATTGATTTTCATATTATGGTGCTTATCCCGTTTGATAGAATTATTTACATATTTTGAAGCAATTGACTCACTTCTTTGTTAAAAAGGAAAACAAAGATAAAAACTGAACTAGTACAAATTTTTTACAATGAAGATTGTTAAAGAAATGAGAAAATAAAAAAGAGAGTGAAGCCTTTCCTGACTGGTAAATTAGATTTTCATTCAAATTATAAAGAAATGAATGCAAGAATTATAAACAATTCTCACCATTGCTCCCAAATAAGAGTATACAATCTTTTATTTTCCTCTACTGAACATAACCTTATGGATCTCATTTGTATAGAACAATTTTAGAGTTATAGGTATGGCTAAAATTTTTTAATCTAACATGTTAACATATACCCCAAAAGCTCAAAGTCATTCAAATCCATTCTCGAGCTTGAGTTCAAACACGTTTTAAACTCGATATAAAAATTTAAGTCGAATTGAATTTTTCTGAATCAACTAAAAGTATATTTAATTGATTTGAAAAAGCTAACTATCAAGCATATTTATTGATATACACCTCATATGTATATTATTATTATTATTATTATTATTATTATTATTATTATTATTATTATTATTATTATTATTATTATTATTATTATTATTATTATTACTACTACTACTACTACTACTAGTATTATTTGTTTATTTGATTATAATTCTTATAATTTTTTTATTTATACTTGAAAAGCTAGATCTATATGTTAAATTTCAAATTAAAATATAATAATCTCAAAAACTAGACAAATTCAAAAATCTAAAAAAATTGATGAGGCTTATACTCTGTGGTCCCGGGTTCGACTCTGACTCATCCCGAAAAGTTCTTTGTGGTCCCGGGTTCGACTCTGACTCATCCCGAAAAGTTCTTAGAACAAATACTCACTTTTTAAGGCTATAAGTCATATTAGTAAAAAAAAAAAATTCAATAATCTCGAAAACAACTTCTCCATAACTCGAACTCGGACTCGTTAACTACACAAATCAAATTAAAACATCATTGTTAAACTTATACTACTACTTTCTAAACTCGTTTTAACTCATTAAATAAAACATAAAACTCAAATTCAATTTAAATAAGCACCAACACAATTCGATTCGGCTGGAATTAGGAGAATCACCAGTCCTCATTCTTTCAATCTCCACTCCCAATCATGCGAAGCCTCATTTCCCGTAATTTGCGCCACCTCATCCCCGGAATCGGAAAAACATCCACCGGCGGCCACTCATTCACCTTGAACCACCGGAGATGTTACATACCGATGGTGATTGAGCACTCATCCCGAGGAGAAAGAGCTTACGACATCTTCTCTCGTCTCTTGAAAGAACGAATAGTGTACATAAATGGCCCTATCTCTGACGACACTTCACATGTCGTTGTTGCGCAGCTTCTCTTCCTTGAATCTGAAAATCCTTCCAAGCCTATTCATATGTACATCAACTCTCCTGGTGGCGCTGTTACCGCAGGTCGAAAAAATTATACACACAAATTTTAGTTTCGGAGTTTGTTAATTCTTGTTTGTACATTTTGATTTAATTAGGTCATTTTGTTTCGTGTTTTATAAAAATAAATTGATTATCTGTTGTTTGTAGATTAAAGGATTGGTTAGAAGTTTTTTCCGTAGATAGGAAGGACTGAGGTTTATTAGTTTAAGCTTGCAGAATGTATTGGTGTAGTAAATGAAATCTTGCACAAATGACGAGTATGACTTTCGGATGAACTTAGCATAGCATTAATATATGACATCAAAAAGTGATTGGAACGTTTTGAACTTTATATTAATTGCTGTGGTTGAATTCAAGAAGAATGTGCTGTTTGTTGTGTGTTAGACTACGCGAGATTGATATTGTGCTTAAGTTGTGTAGATTGTAAACAGTAAACACTAAACACTTCCTCATAGGTCAGAAGCCGCCATATATTTTTTTAGGGGTTTAAGGGGGGAGGCGGAATTCTCACGTCCTGAACTATCATGAATATCTAGTTTCATTACTAAACATAGACGAAGGTTGTGTGGAAAATGATAATGCCTGCGGAATGTTTTGGGGAAGCTACATTTAACTTTAAAGCATACCTGCATGTATTTTCTATGCATTAATGTGAATTGTCAATCTGTCATCACCTAATACAAATACTTACAGTTTTTAGATTAATAGTCTAAAAACTGATGAGGCTTTTTAGTTTTATTATTGCCCTAGTCTAAAAACTGATGAGGCTTTTTAGTTTTATTATTGCCCTGTATGATGCAACATAAACTCTGAGCTTTTCCATAATTCTCATTTTAATTTTGGTTTTGTAGGTCTTGCAATATACGATACAATGCAGTATATTCGATCTCCAATCAGTACAATATGCATAGGTCAAGCTGCATCAATGGGTTCGCTTCTCTTAGCTGCCGGTGCAAAGGGTGAGAGGAGGTCTCTTCCAAATGCCAGAGTTATGATTCATCAGCCATCGGGTGGGTATAGTGGACAGGCCAAAGACATAACCATTCACACCAAAGAAATCGTCCGGATTTGGGATGCACTAAATGCACTGTATGTAAAGCATACAGGACAAGCTATTGATGTAATTCAGAAAAACATGGACCGGGACTATTTCATGACTCCACAAGAGGCAAAAGAATTTGGGATAATTGATGAAGTCGTAGATGAGAGGCCACTGTCTCTAGTCACCGATTCTGTTGGGACTGAAGGAAAGGATAAAACATCGACTTAGTCCAAAGGCAAGAATGTTTTTCTTAATCTCAATACCTGCATTTTTGAAGTGTTTTAATTTTTTACGTCTTCTTGAATCATGACCACTTTATCCATGTTTCATAATCAGCTTGAAATTTGAATGATAGATGATGTGATTGAATTCTTTGTCTCCACTTATGCAAAGTGCATCAACAATATTGAAGGTAATATTTTGTTAATCATGTATGTGAGGTAGCATTGCTTGTATCTTTAAGAATTGAATGGACAAGACTATGTAGGTTATAAGTAGGCTTTTACAGCTTTACTCGAGAGTGAGTATTTAGGAAGTTGAGTTGCTATTTGCTGCTACAGCACTTGCCTTGTCAGTATCACAACTCACAAGTCTAGGCAAGTAAGAACCGATTTTGTAGAATTATCATGTTCTAACCTACTTTACTGCATTACGTGGGTTATCGACAGTCGGTAGATTCTGTAAATCTGGCACCCACACAAGCATAGCTCGTAAGTAGCAGGACAATGTGAAGCCAATTATGTGCATGCAGCATATTTATCTTCAGGCTACTTCTAGTTGCTAAATTTTGTTAACTGACATGCAAGCAAGCAAATAGAAAGTACCAGCCAGAGAGCGAACTCTGTAACATGAGCTGGAATAGAATAGGTTTAGTAGGCAATAGTAATGCTAGTCCCAAATGGTCTACATTTGCATTGTGAACATCATCTTGCATTATGTGGTGTACATTTACTGCATTACGTGGGTTAGACAGTAGATTTCTTAAATCTGGCATCCACACGATCAAGCATAGCTCGTAAGAAGCAGGAAAATGGGAAGCTAATTATGTGCATGCATCATATTTATCCGTAGGGTACATCTAGTTGCTAAAGTTTGTTAATTGCCATGTGGGCAAGCAAATAGAAAGTAGCAGCTAAAGAACGAACTCTGTAACATGAGCTGGAATATAGTAGGTTCAGTCGGCAATAGTAATGCTAGTCCTAAATGGTCTACATTCACAATGTGACATCATCCTGCACTGTGTGATTGCACATGGATCACATAGTAAACATGAACATAAACTTTTAAAAGAGACTGATATATGGAATTGGGACTGGTAAACCATATGAATTTAAGTCATTTGAAATCAGATTTCAGAATACAGAAAGTAACTTGACATCAATATCTATTTGCATCTTAAGGTGAGCTGTAGGTTGAAGAATTTCTATGCATGCTTATTTTTTCAAGTCCTAAAATGAACTTTCTTTGTTTTTGTGGACAGCCTTCTTTCCATCTTCATGTTCCATGTATCAATTGTTGGCTGAAATCATTGGGGTTTCCATTGATCATTTCATTAGATGGTAGGGAACGCTGTGCATTATCACGAAACCAAAAGTGGACAAGGTGTCAGAGCATACATGAAATAGAATGTTGTATAGCCTTCTGTGTCAACTTCTTAAATCTTAATGAAACTAACTTTGGTTTTACCTGTTGACAAATTTTTCTGACGAATTTGTAGAACATACTAGATTGTGAAATTTCTTATTCTAACTATTTATTACAGTGGTCCTTATATGACTACAGTAATCTTATAACTGATTCTGAAAGTTCAGAAAAATTATTTAGGAAAAAGAGGATGGCAGGACTGGTTGACATGCTCGAAGGAGTTGTCAGATTATCATCTTATTATGTTGATGGTTTTGAAACAATTGGACCTCTTATCATTGTTTACGAGCCCAATAATTATGTAGATTTACATATTTCCTTTTAAGTTGTCTAGTTATTGGCAATATGGATTAAGTAGTAGTTAAGCACATATAATATTCATGATCTTTCTTCTGAATTCTACTACCAAGTAATATGATTATGCTGCAATTGTTTCAGGTCATGGGTGGTGTCCAACTGATTCTTCCTTGGGGGCCATTTGTTCATTTCGTAGGAGAAACTGGGAGCAATACGAAGATGTAATTTTTTCTGCAATTCGACTCAAGAATTTGTGGCGTCTCGTGTTTTAGAATTTCCTGAGAACAAGCATATCATGATATCATCATACTTTGTATCTTCTTGTTTAGTATCTTTTCTCCATCTTTGACCAAGTTCATCCTTCAGGGTCCATAATATAAGCTTGTCGTTTTGATAGAAATACTGTACTAACCTGAACTTCCATGAGCTACTACACCAGACTAGATATTTTTCCAATAAAATGAAATAGTTTTTGTCTTCAGTTCTGTTTTCCTGAACTTGGAGGGCGGCTTTATATTGAACATATAAAAGTATCGCAGAAAATATACACAGGTTACTGATGGCAACTAATTTGTAAAGACCGTGTTTCTTTGTGAATCTTGTGTTCACCTCATGATGCTCAAAGCTGATATATTATCCGCTTGTCTGCAGAGTTCAAACTACTGAAGTAGTATCCACGCATATTAATCTTCCCTAAATTTCCTGTATGACCGGTATATATCCAAAAAAAAAAGGTTCTGAAGTTATGTAGGGTGAATTGAACTTTGCATTTCCACCTGTAAACAAAAGTTTTTGTCATGGACTGACGCCTGTATTACTCCGAGTAGTAGAATGCAAAATGAGAGGGCTCCCTTTCTTTTCTAGTATAGCTGTATAGAAAGCTTTCAAAAGTAGTATAGAGGCCCTAGGAAAGTCCCACACCATCTGGCGCTCTCCAGCATAATTTTTTTTTTCTTCTTGTTTTCTTTTTCCTTATAATTTTGTTTTGAAACTCCTACTTTAGGGACTTAAAAATAATTAGAAAATTAATTTTTTTTGATAAATTTTAAATTTTTTTCACGTGTGTGCTGCAATTATTTGAAGATGGTATTTTTAAATAAAATAAATAGGTTGAAAATATAAGGTTTTTAGTAGTCCAAAAATGGTACCATACTGTCGAATATGCATTTATTTTAGTGACGAGCCATTTTCATGGATTTTTAAAACATAGTTGTAAGTAATTTTTTTAATTTTTTTTCTCAATATATTAGTATTATTACACTACTTTGACATAAAAGGAAAATGTGAAAAAAAAAGATCTTATAGATAGAGTTTTTAACTCCAAAAAATGGTATCTTAATAGTGAGCACATGGCAACGGAACATTGTTAAGAATATTTTGCCTTAGTCATTTATGTCTTAGTCGTATAAGTTAATGTTAAATTAAATAGTAAAGGTCTATTTCATGGTCTTAAAAATAATTACAAAATTTAATATTTTTAACTAAATTTTAATTTATTTCACAAATGTGTTGCAAGTAAATATTATTTAAATGCAAACATATGATATTATATATCTTAAACATAAATATGGGTACTCTTGTTAAACTTCTATACACACTAAGGGTCATTTTTGCCCCTACTTAGTACTATGTACAAAAAAAACTACAAACTTGCTCTAATTTGACAAATTTACACTAATTTGACAAATTTTATCTAATAAGTACATATTTTATTTTAAAATATTTATCTTTAAATTAACAAAATTGTGTTTAAAATATATAATTTCACATGTTTGCTTTTAAATAACATTTAATTTTTTACTTAAATTCGAAACATATTATTTTAAAATAATTTGGTTTAAGTTAACAAGTTCATACAAAAAATA
>PHNY01300088.1:10516-39218 GCA_003724115.2 Anethum foeniculum
ATATTTATGACTTGCAAAACTAAGCCATAATTTGTTAATGCAAACTTGTCAATATGTCAAATCTTAAATTACTAAACCAGAAAAACAATAATACACCGAATATATCCAACTTATACACATACGTAATCATTCACGTATATGGGTACAGCAGCAGCAGCAGAAAATTTATTGGGTTTGATTAGGAGATTTATTCCTCCTGCTCCAAAAATAACTCCAAACTATATCCCCCAAAACTCACTTCTGCTGTACTATGATGAATAATTACTACTTCTTATTTACTCATTTCATTAATTATTACAACATAATTATGCATTTAATGTCCTCCCTCATTAACCCCCACCCCCTTGGACTCTCCTGCCACGTGGACTCCCTCTTCACCCTCCACGTCACACCTAACTTACCCCAACCTCCAACCTATCCTACACACACGAGCCACAACCAATTTTTACCTTTCGGTTAAAACCAAAACCCATCAGTCAAAAACTAGATTCTCTGAAATTATAAAAAGCTGGTTTTTTCACCACGCCCACGCCGTTACTTTTTCTGTTGTCATCAGAGAAGGAATCGGATCATTTTTACCTACTTTCGTCCGCATTTACCGTACAGTAAAAAATAATAAAAAAACTAAAAAAAAAAGAAAATGACACGTGGAATGATTAAAAAAAACAAAAAGAGAGAGATAGAGAGATTGAGAGAGAGAGAGAGAGAGAGAGGGAGTGTTGGGTAACAAAATAAGCAAAAGCGAAACTAGAACCTTCATTTCGTTTCACAACCAATTTATCAACACCAAACGTCCCCAAATAAAAGAGAGAGATAAATAATATTATCTATCGTAACACCAAAATCTACTTACATATTTATAATTATTTATATTCGATACAGATTTTTGTACGTATATTTAGCCAGATTCTAACCGGATCAACTTCGCTGCGATTCGCGTCGGTAATCGTGAATTTCACCTACCGGCGATCAATCAGCTCTGTGTATTCTGATCTACATCCTTTTATTTAGGTTTCTTATTTTATATATTGTGTGGCATTCATTTAATTTATTTGTTTTTGATTAATGTTTTGATTTTTAATGTGAGATCTGATGTTATTTCATTTCAGCATTATTGATTTCTGTATTTGTGTCGATTTGTGTGTGTTTTGTGAAATGAAGAAACTGTCGGTTGATGTATGTGTGTGTATTAAAGTTGCTTTTTTGTTTGTTTGTTTTGGTTTGTGTGATCTGTTTAGCTGAAATGTTTGGAGTTTGATTGATTTGTGAGTATGAGGAGGTGAATGTTTGATCAAGTTTGTAAATTTGTGTGTGTTTTAGGTTGTAAGTTGATGTTTTCGAAATAGCATTTCGTGTTTTGTTGTTGTAGAGTTTTTCGGGTTTTTTTTTATGTTTGGATACTGTGATTGATTAGAGTAGTTGTTAATGTGTTTGTTGATGTGATCAAGTTATTTACTTTGTTAAATCTGTTGATTTGATCGGATAGTTTGATATTACGATTGGGATTCGATTGATGGGAAGATAGGGATAGATGTGTGTTTGTGTTGAAGATTCTTTCTTGGTTATGAAAGACTTAACTCAACGTAGTTTTTTAGTTCGTTTTAGTGCATACCAACTTGATTTGGGAAATGGCAAACATAGTTTTGTTTACTTCTCAACTAAGAATTATCAGTTGTCACACTGTTGCTAACATTGATATGTATGCCTCAGATTGTATCATTTATGCTTCTGGTATTTGGTTTTTTTATTGGAGACATAATTTATTTTTTCTCACATTCTCGTGGTTTTGATTGTGCAGAACAACATGAATTTTGTGCGGTTTTCAAGGAACTAATGTGTTTTGCACTTGAAGGAGGTCTTTTTATCGTGTACCTGTCTAAAAATGTCAGGTAAGCATTGCATATTATATAACTCAGAATAGTAGTTGCTCTATGTCTTTGTGTATCTTGTACCAGGGAAGGTGAGTAACTGTTTCTAACATGGAATGCCAATTAGTAGGGATAGAACGATTCGAAATTTATGACGAATCACGAGAGAGAAGATCAGATTTTGAGAATTCAGAAGATGAACGGCGGCGATCCAAAATTGGAAATTTTAAAAAGAAGGCTTTAAATGCTTCAAACAAGTTCACACATTCCTTAAAAAAGAGGGGGAAGAGAAAAATTGATTATAGGGTTCCTTCAGTTTCCATAGAGGACATACGTGATGCAAAGGAAGAGACCGCAGTCCACGAATTGCGTCAAAAACTTATTGACAAGGATTTATTGCCAGCTAGACATGATGACTATCATACTCTGCTAAGGTCTATTTTTTTCCTTTTTAATTTCTATTATAAAGGTTATTATTAATTTGGGTGTGTTAAGATCATATATGGAATTGGATGAGCAGTTGGGAACACATGCATTACGTTAAGATTCCTTAAAATTTTGTCACTAAAAGAAATGATTGACAATCTACAAGGCTTAAACTACCAGATATTTCTTGTCCTTCGTTACCAGGGCTCGAGCCAGCTACAGTTATGAAGCTTAAATATTGTCAAAATTCTATAGCAAAATGTTGTTTAGATATTTTCTGGCTCATGTTTGAAAACCCTATTTTAAATTAGATCTAGTATAAATCTTGTCGAGAATATTATAGTGTAACATGAGTTAATCAAAGAACATGTTCAATTGTTTGGTAAGTGTGTTTTGAAAATATCTCGAGTTAACTACTTTACAGTTTTTGGCGAATGGCGACTGTCCCACTTAATTATTAATTTGTTTCTCATTTGGAAATGTAGATTCTTGAAAGCTAGAGATTTTGATTTTGAGAAAACAATTCAGATGTGGGAAGAAATGCTAAAATGGAGGCACGAGTATGGAACTGACAGTATACTGGAGGTAATCATCTCACTGACTGTGTATTGGATTTCCGCAACCAAAGATTCTTAATGCTCTATATGTCCTTGTTTTGACTGAATACCCTAATTGGTAACAGCAGCACCATAAGTCATAACTTTCGGCCTTTCACTATTAATAAAGTTTTAGTATGCTAATAAAACACTACATATACTGGTATCTGAAGTTTGTGTTTTTGGTAGGTCAACTATACGATATTTAAATAATTACATACACATTTGTCTCCACTGAGACTTGAACCCAATCTCTTTTTACCAAGAGTGAGGGGTATCCACTAGGTTATAGTGCTAGAAGCACGAGCATCTAAATTTTGTTGGTACTCTGGTGGTCGGAAATTGGAATGAATCTGTTATTGACTACATACTTAGCTTTTATCTTTTGCTATCTCATACTGATCATCGGCATTGGATATTGTTTATTTAGGACTTTGAATTTAAAGAGTTAGAAGAAGTCTTGCAGTACTACCCTCAAGGATACCATGGTGTTGATAGAGAAGGAAGGCCTGTTTACATTGAAAGGCTTGGGAAAGCACACCCAAGCAGGCTTATGCGCATCACTACACAAGATCGTTACTTAAAATATCATGTCCAAGAATTCGAAAGAGCAATTCATGAGAAGTTCCCTGCCTGTTCAATTGCAGCAAAGAGACAGATATGTTCCACAACTACAATATTAGATGTGCAAGGCCTGGTAAGTTTTGCAACTCAGTCTCTTTTTAAACCCAGTGACCGATTACTTGACATATTTATTCATTTCAAAAATGTCTAATTTTAAATGATGAGCTTTAGTACCTGTCTTTAAAACAAGCCCAACATAGTATTTAAATTTCATGATTTGTTGCCTGTTTACAAAATGGATCTCTTTAGATGGAATAGTGTGGCTTTACTTGAAAAAGAATTTAATATCACTTGTAGATCATTAATATATTCACTTCTTTATCAATGACCATGCTATGCAAATCCATAGGTCCAAAAACATAATTGTGGTATATTATTGATGCAGGGTGTTAAGAATCTTACACCAACAGCTGCGAATCTAGTGTCAGCCATGGCAAGAATCGATAATAACTACTACCCAGAGGTGATGATCTCAGTTTATTATATATTGTTATCAGTAAAGTGTACTTTGTCACTTAAATTCTTTTATTTTCTCCAGACTCTGCACCGAATGTTTGTTGTCAATGCTGGTGGTGCCTTTAAGAAGGTGCTTTGGCCTGCCGCCATGAAGTTTCTAGATCCAAAAACCATTGCGAAGATTCATGTAAAGAAACTTGTTTCCTTAATTAATTTCTCTATGGTTGGTTAAACTAGCTAAATTGAAGTCTTAAATCTTTATTTTCAGGTTCTTGAACCTAAATCTTTGGGAAAACTTCTTGATTACGTTGACTCGAGGTTTGTTGCTTTGTCCTTGGACTTCCCATGTTAATTTAGGTTTAGCTCGACTGATTATTTGATTTTACTTCTTCCAGTCAATTGCCGGATTTCTTGGGAGGTTCTTGCACATGTGCTGCTGAAGGAGGGTGCCTTAGGTCTAACAGTGGTCCATGGAACAACCCTCAAATAATGAAGGTGAAATCTCCACCTTGATGTATATATCTGTGAAATTTTTTTGTCTAGGATCCAAGTTGAGTTGTAGAGAGTTGGTTCTAACTTTAGTTGTTTTTCACAATTTTCAGCTGGTGCATCATGCAGAAACTACATTTGTGAGACAAATGAGCAGAGAATCAAATGACCAACAAAAACTTGTTTCTTATATTCAGATGCGTACACTACAGGCAAGTTGCTTATTTTTGTATGGTGTATCTGATGTAGCGATGTGTTATCAGAAATCGGATCCTTTATATAATTTGATATATTTTGTTTTAACAGGGCAATAATGATGAATCAACAATAGAAGCAGGAATAGAGATTGATGATCCATCCTCTTTAATTACACAAGATAGTTGTAAAATATCAAGATCGGCATCTCTTCATGGAAGTGTGAGTTACTCAATTACGATCTCAAAATTTTTCGTCTTTATATATTTAGTACGCCCATAAATGGAAATAAATGAACAAATTCCGCTGTTATGCGGTTATACAGCATATTGATTCACTTTTTATCTCTGTGATACAAAATTGAAATACAGGCAGGGGCATCAGATTCAACTGTCTACTACAGTTGTGAAGATCATTTCAGTCAGCATGATAATGGTAATGACACCGAACAAGTACCGGAAAATTCCAAGGACCTTTCTTGCAATCAAGGTATTTACAAATTATGTTGTGATATTTAGTTCTTCAGTGTTATGTGCACTTCTTCTGGCCACTTTTTTTCTCTTTGCTGTTTGGAGAGGTTCCAAAATCACTTTGCTTTGATATTTTAATATGTAACCGAGACTACTTGAAATTGATGCTGTACAACATCTTCGTATCTTTACAAGTTTCCACTTCATTGCTATTTTGGGATAAAAGAATTCGAAAGTCAACTAATCACTGTCTCGTATCAAGTCAAAAGTATATTCCAAATATTCCAAATTTATTTACAAAGATCTTACCTAAATTGATTATGTGCAAGAACTGATTTTTCTGTTACAGGTACTTTGGTTATTCAGTGGTTGGACATCATCCAGGAAAAGGTGGTGAAGAGAAGTTTTCGGTGTGTGGCAAAAGTTTTAATATATATTGTAGTTAGACTATTCGCAATTTTTCGGAGTTTGCCTTTCGAATGTTGGAGAAGGACTGGTGTGCGTCCATCTAATGTTATTGAACATAATACTGACATGCATTCACCAAGTGGCACCGAAACTGTCACTGAAGAAGACCATATCCATCCTTGTGTGGAACGTCTTCAGAAAGTAGAGCAGATACTTGAAGAACTGAAGAACAAACCTGCTCAAATTCCAAAAGAGAAGGACCAAATGCTTCTGCATTCTTTGGAGAGGATCAAGTCTGTGGAATTCGACCTTGACAAAACGAAGAAAGTAAGCCATGTTAATTTGCTGACACTGGTCAGAAGCTTTCGGTTTGTTAACCTTAAATTCTTTTTCTTACAGGTGTTACATGCCACAGTGATGAAGCAACTTGAAATATCTAAATTAATGGACAATCTGCAGGAATCCAAGTTCAGGGTACGTTCTAAAATCTCTTTGTTAATCATATAATATGTACCCCTGGCCAATTGTTTGTAAATGTTTAGGTACCACATACCGAGTCTTATCAGAAATTGTAGTAGCACTCATCTATCAAGCGTTTCTTCTCTGTTGCTCTATTTGTCAACCTGTAACGGTCTATTACCCTTTATTATTGCAGAATCGTCGGCTGTGGTGTTGATATTTGGAGAGTTTAAAATAGGAACAAGTTATGGGCGCATAGTCATATACCTCAAAGGTGAATTTAACAGAGAATTAACTTCATAGGCTTCCGATTTGTGGCCGGGTAGTACATAGAGGGAAGAACAATACCAGAGGAGCTGATCGATTTCTACTCTTTTTTAATGTTCATGCTGTACATTGAGTAAATGGCACATCTAAATAGTTCTCCGAGTTTTTCCCTGCTCAAATATGAGACTGTAGAGAAGAAACGCTTAATGCATAGTTATACATTGCGGCACCTTTGTGTCTCGTTTACTGGTTTTAAGTCAATGTTGCTCATATAAGCTAAAAAACATTACATTCAACTGTTTAACTGAGTAATTGACTTTTCCGAGAATATGGAAATTGAAGGAGAGTATTACATTAGGAAGCCAACCTTCTGTTGACTTCTTTACTTCCTAAGTTGGTTGTGTATTTAACTTATGAATTTTCCGAGGGTCACTAATTATAGACCAACCAGGGCCTGTGTTAATATGAACAGTCAACAGTCAATAGTTAAGTTTTTTGCATGGTCAATATTTTGAATTGGATCATTCTGTTTATTGAGCTTATATATAGTTTCATCTTTGGCCAAGGTAATAGTTATCCCAACATATCAATGATTGAGCAGTTGGCACAGGTAAACTCTGGATCAGTTCTTGATGATTAAGTCCACCTTTGTTTGGTAATGGAAACCTGTAATTGTCTGTTATTACCTTAATCAGATACAGAATGACTGGAAGTGGGTCGATAATAGCATTTTATTTACTTATCACTTGCATGTATTTAGTTGAAAAATATACAAAAAGATGCATGGGAATAGGGAGGTACATGTTAAAACTACACAAATTTTCGGATATCGTTTGTTGGGTTCATTTTGGATATTTATTATTGACTGTATGGGCATTGTCCCCTATAGTTGAGGTCAGAGTTCAACTGTTTGAGTTTGTATGGCAGATAGAATTTAGCACTAAGAAGCAAAAGCTTATATTTGACAAAAGGTTGTGTTTTGAAGGACTAGAGGTGAAAAAGAGTAACGTGGAGACCGTAAGTAAGTGATACCAAGGATTATGCTCCAATCAGTTGTGCAATCTAAACTTAAGTTTTCAGAGAGAAAAGCATTGTAGGTTCTTGTGCAAACATCGCATATATTTGTGTTGCAACTTCCCACTTCTAGGCTGGATGAAGCTGATCATCATGAGCTGTTGTGACTTTTAGAAAGTTCACTAAACAGTATCAAGTGCGGAGTTTAAAATTGCAACTGCATGTATAACAAATAGTCTTGTTTCTTGAGCTTTATGCTGGGGTAGCTTGTCATGCTGTATACCTGGACGTTGTCCAAGTCATTTATGGCTTTGGGAGTAATTCAGCCTTGATGATCTTTTTCTTTTGTATTACGTGCAGCTTGCGTGATAAGCTTCGAGTTTCAGAACTCGACCTATCACCGCCCAAAGGACCTAACCTAAGTACCTACCGAGACCTTGTTGCGAGTCCTGTAAAAGAAATTGCTTGCCCTTATAGGGATGAGTTGAATGACTTGTCGAATATCCGCGCTAAGAATATGTTTAGATACATTTAGAAGTACGTGAATCATCCATCCGCCTCTGTTTTCCAGTTTATGCGTTGAAGGGAAGGAGGGACTTGCTTGCTCTGCATTCTCATCACCAGAGTCAGCTAACAATCAAGTGGGGTTCATAACACACGTAACCAATATTTTCGGTGTTGTGAAAGCTGTATTTCCGCAGATTTGAATATTAAGAATACATTTTAAAGGTCCCGTGCCACTGCCTGTTGTCACCCCATCGTTTCCAGAGTGTCAACAACACCAAAAAGAAGTACAAGCAAAGGAAATGGTAACCAGCCATAAGAAGCAACTTCAGGTTACGCATCTTTAGATGACAAAAATTAATCCTTAATGGCGAAATAGCCGAGATTCTGTACAAGTGAAACAAGATACATCAGATTAAGATGTAATAATTTCCGTCGAAAAATCCTGCCTTGAACACACATGTTTAATACTTGGTAGGTAACTTTAGTGCTGTAATTTATTAGGTTAAGCACATAGTATGAACTTGTTCAGTTAGCATAAATGATCAGAAATCAAGATACAGATGTTTTAGTATATTCTGATGGTGCAAAACACACAATTACTTAAAATTTCACTGATGCTGAAAACAAGTCAAATTTAGCTCCTCTTTCATTTAATGAAGTGGATTAAAGATCTTTTGGTTTACTTGCAGAAAGCAATTTAGGTTTCTTAATAACTATAAGGTTCAGGTTTCTTTACGGGGTCTAAGGGCAACAACAGCAGTTAATTGAAAAATGGGAATTATTATCAGGACTCGTGACTGTAAAAGAACCCGCAAGCTTATAATATTCAGTAAAAAGAATAGGAGCGGTGACCAGTGACTAAAACGAAACCACAAAAAACTTTTCCATGGCTCTGTCGTATTGCATGCATTACAGATATCCATACACTCTTTATCTACTACATTCGCCTACAGTTCAACGTTCAGTATATATGTGAGCAAACTCATACCACATATGGGTCTCATGTCAAAAGCAAACCGTAATTGCAATCAATTTTCCGCGCTTATTATGAGCAAGTATTAAGACTTGACTTTAGATTATAAGAGGAAAGAATATGAAATAAAACAGAAAGGTTAGCAGCCACGAACCTCAGCTGTTGCACAAGACCCTTATATAAATTTGGATTTGATCAAGTTGAATACAATAGCTAAGAAGAGCAGGTACAGTAGTTAGAGCTTAATACATGGCGACCCTTCGTCTTTGTTCCTCAATATTCAAGATTCTACTTTTCTCCCTGTTCATTTTGGCTGACATCTCCGTATCTTCTTTCTTTTCAGGTCTGTAATCCATGCTTCATTTATAAACTGTTACTGAATCATAGTTTGTTTGGCCCGTGTTATGTACTAGTATGCCTCCATAAAAACTTAATGTAGCTTTTAAAAAATACAGTAGCTACATGAACTATTGATTTTTCCCCAGAATAGTGTATGTTTTACATAACATCATCCTTGGTTACTGTAATTGCAGATGATGTTTCCGAATCTCACTCTTTGGTTGGACGCCACCTGCTTCAGGAAGAGAAAGGTTTTCTCTCTCTTTTCGACTGCCTTTCAGTTTGTACCCAAAAATAGTAGTAAATTACTGTTGTGCATCACTTGCCTAACAACATTAAACTAGTTCTTTAGAGTGACAAACACGGTCTTGAAGGAAGACTTGAGCATCATTTTGAAATTTGGATGTTCACGACCGTGAATGTCTTAACCGAACATGTTATCAACCACTAGCTGCAATTGATCAAGTGTATAACATTTCGATTCTTTTATTTAATAAGGGGAGTAATATAAACTGATGAAAAGTAGATCTTTTATTCATCATCTCTTTTTTAGTCAATTACCCTTTATTCATCTTCATATGCTCTCTGCTCTGTAACATTTCTAGTACCTGCTTTCTAATTCATATTCCAAACTTGGATTTTTATAAAAATACTGCTCATTCGATGTTTTTACGTTGCAAATACGTCTTCGAAGATTATTTTGGAAGTATGATCATATCCCATCTATTGAGCTTCAAGTTCAGCTGTGCAAGACTAACTCCAACTAGCACTGCGAAATGTCTATAACCATTGCTATAATTTCACTAAGAAATGTTTTTTGGTGTTAAAATAGAACTTAAACTTCAATGTTAATTGCATCCTGCAACCAAATAATTCCAAACGTAACTTTCTTTTTAAAGCACACCAATATGCATTTCATTATGTGTAGTTGATGATGTGTCAAGATGCATATATGCAACCTTGGTTTTAAATTTAGAACCACGCATGTATTTAAACATTTTTGCAGCCAAAATATGCAACTCCTTTGGAGTTAGAATTTTTTTGCATTTTGTTCCAAATTTTAGCATTGTATTGGAGTTGCTTTTATGCATATTTGCATTCAAATATAGAACCAGTTTGGAATTGAGTTTTTTAACATTTGATTCCAAATTATAAAAATGGAACCAATTTTAGCAAATGCATTGAATTGTTCTAAGAGTTTGTACTTTGGACTACTTGAAAGTTAAAACAAAGAAGCCCTAAAGGAAATTGTTGACAAAAGGTTGTTCTTGGAAGGACTAGAGAAGAAGAAATGTGGAAGTCCGAACTTCTATGCTCTAGTTTGCAGCTTTATCGATCAAAATTTTCAAGCTAAGTCTGTCGCTGTGCATATGCACTTCCTCAATCCGAACGCCTTCAAGCTTCTTGTGAAAACATCGTATATATAATTGTGTAACTTGTGTTACTACTCCTCCGTGCTAAGGGTAGATGAAACGTTGAAACTGATCAACAAGAGCTGCTGTCAAAATTTAGAAATTTCACTATATCAAGCGCAGAGTCGTAAAATGCAATTTTAGTGAAAATGATCTTGTTTCTTTAGCCATATGCTGAGCAAATGTTACATTGTATACCTGGACAATGTCCAAATCATTTAGCCTTTGGTAAAATTTCAGCTCTGACTAATTTGAATTTGTACATGTTTATGTGCAGCTTGCCCAATTAGCTTCGAGTTTCAGAACTATACTATCATTACTAGCCAATGCAAAGCACCTGATTACCCAGCTGGACCTTGTTGCAAGTCTTTCAAAGAGTTTGCTTGCCCTTTCAAGGATGAGCTGAATGACTTATCAAATATCTGTGCTACAACCATGTTCAGCTACATTAATCGCAAAGGAAATTATACAGGCATGTTTTCGAATAAATGTGTAGAAGGAAAGGATGGACTTGATTGCTCTGCATTCTCAGCACCGGAACTAGTTGACAATACAAGCGGGGCTCGTACTATACATAATCGATATCGATTATTAATGTTCACAACTTTCTGTCTGGTGCCATTATTATCAATGTTGTGAAAGCTAAGAAGCTTATTTCTGCAAATAAGTAGTAGTGTGCACTCTTATGGTCCTTGCAAAGTGCTATCTCATGCGCACTCCTGTGTCAAAAACACCAGAAAGGAGTAAAATCAAATGAGCTGCAAACCGGCTATCATTTGCCACTTAAGATAATGCTGTAGTGTATCTTTAGATAACTCAGATCATCATTAAGGGGAAACTATCATATTCTGTAAGCAACTGAACCAAGATACATCAGGCTAATATGTAATAATATTTGTTGCAAATACCTCTTTGAAAACCCATGTTCAGTACTTTACAATTTTAGGGTTGCGACCTTCCAGGTTGAGCACATTGCATGAACTTGTCCAATTAGCCTGCATAACTGAGAATCAAGATACAGATGCTCTAGTATATGAGCAGTCCTATAACGGGTTGTGGGACCATAACATTTTTACGGGCGAATATATTATCAAATTTTATCTATAAGCTTATAAAATCATTCTTGAAGCAGTTCATGTTGATCTTTCACCTAAAAATCCCGAATTTAAAAAGTTAAAATATTTGTCAGGAATTATTCATAAATAAAATGATTTTTTATTTCGTAACACATCAAATAAAAATAGCCCTAATTTTTAATTAATTTTTTTAGAACATAAATAAATTGTTTGACATTCAAATAAATATCTTCACTTCTTTACTCATCTTTATCCGCAATTAAGTATCACCAAAGCAAGTAATGAAGTTCTCAAAGGAAAACACGAGTCAAATGAATTATTAATAGCTAATTAGCTAATTAACAGGTGAAGTTAGTTGACTAATTACAAAAACTGCAGGCTTACACTAACAATTAAAAAAACCAAAAAGAATATGTACAGTAAATTTTTTTTTTTTTTTTAATTATAAATATGGCTTATAGCCTTACAAGTGAGTATCTGTTCTAATAAATTCTCGCGGTGAGCCAGAATCGAACCAGGACCCAGAGCATAAGCCCTTAATCACTTGGGCTATGTCTAAATAATTAGTATACAAAACAAGAAAATCATGGCCATTCCTTGCTGACCTAATTGAAACAGAGAGACATACATATAAGTTTACGCGTATATAGCATAGCTTAGCTGTATTCGACCTTCCCATGTTCTCTTTTTCCAGTTGTCTGTTTTATTACATTTATTTATACTTATTTGATATTTTCATATATTATTATCTCAACTCAACTCTCTTTTGTTCTTGCATAGATTACCAGCAGGAACAACAAGGAATTCTTACAAAACTGTGTGTTTGTGTGTATACATGTATTACATCAGATCCACTTGAACTGACAAGAAACAGGTGAGAGAGAGAGAGAGAGATGGCAGCTAATTGTGTTTCTTGTTCTTCAAACTTCAAGATTCTACTTTTATCACTTTCCCTTTTGGTCAATCTCTCTATATCTACTTTCATTTCAGGTATGTGATTCATGTTTGTGTTCTTATTGCCAGATAATTGGAAGATTTAGTTTGCTTGCTATGTTTATCTACAAGTCTAATGTGCTCTGATGTCTCTCTAATTGGTAAATATTGTTTGGTCACTTTTACAGATGATATCTTTGGATCTCAAGCATCAGTAGGGCGCAATTTGCTACAAGCCAAACAAGGTTTTTGTTACACACTAGTTATACTCTTTGTAGTTTGTATTTGTTTATTTTTGTTATAAGTATAAGATCCATATAGTGGCTTACAGTAACTCCATAATTTCTTCCCATGGTTGGTATTCTAACATCGTATTAGAGCTCAGGTTTAAGGGATGCGAAAAAGTGTTGTGGTCTTGTTTGCTTTTTCGGGTTAATGGATGTTGAGTTCATTGATTTATCCTTGTGCCTGTTTAAGTTTTCTCTTTAAAGTCTTGCAACTCATAATCCAATCTGGTTAGTATTTGATTAGCTAAGAGAGATTAGCAAGAGAAATAAGATTTTACAAACAAAATAAATGCAAACTTGAAAGTTGTCGAACCATGATTTTAGCTTCGCAATGCTTCAAACTCGAAAGTAATGGTTTATCAATTTAAGCTCTTGTAATCTTTCATTTTGGGATGGTTGAATATTATGAATTAAATTTAAGGATTTATTGTGTGTTTCTCATGGATTCTCTGAGGCGATAGGTATTTACCCTTGTTTTACCTTGTGTCCTACATCATGTTCCACATAGTTTTCTGGCATTTATTATTATGGAGGCCGTGGGGTTGCAACAACGGAAGACATTTTATATTGGTCTACTCGAGAGTAGATCGTAGGGAAACCTATAATTCTAGGCATAATTTTATCCTACAAATGACCACTACAATGAAGATCATTACATCGTAACAGAGGTGATATCCTAGTATTATGCTCTCAATGTTCTCAACGGCACAAGACAGCTTAATTTTTCACTGCAAAACCTTAGCTACGACCTACATGGTGTGTCAACTTGAAGGACCTGGAGCCTCACCCTAAAGTCTGTGCCTATGCTTTAGAATGCACTGCCTTCAACATGTTGCATATCTCAATAGGATTTTCTTCATTTATCATACACGTCTAGTTTCTTGGAAGACAACATATGCCCATTTGTCTCATAAGTATAATTGTATAAATGTACAATAGTACATGCTCGATTTTATATTTGATGAAGCTTCTTGCAAACAGTTGCCATAATCTAATTCTTGCTACTGAGATCATATTGAATACACGGAACAATTCCAAGTCATTTTGCTTTAAGAGAAATTATGTTTTGATGATATATTCTTCCTCTGTTATATGTGCAGCGTGCCCAGTTAACTTCGAGTTTCAGAACTATACCGTCATTACTAGCCAATGCAAAGGACCCCGATACCTACCCAAACCTTGCTGCGATTCTTTTAAAGAATTTGCTTGCCCTTACGCGGATGAGTTGAATGACTTATCAAATAATTGTGCTTCAACAATGTTCAGCTACATCAACGTCTACGGAAAGTATCCGCCAGGCCTGTTTTCCAGTTTCTGCAAGGAAGGGAAGGAAGGACTTGATTGCACCGAATACTTCAAAGAAGATTCAGCTAATGATGCAAGTGGCGTTCATAATGTAGGCAATCAGTTTCAGTTGATAACGTTGACGATAGCTTGTCTTGTTGCATTATTTTTAGTGTCCTGAAAGCTCTAAAGTTTCTTGTTGCACATATTGTTTTATTTTCTTTGCCTGGTGAAAGGTCAGAGTTCCTTCTTACATGAACTGAAAGTCGATATTCTTTTTCCGGAAGAAAATATGCATAGTATTGTAATGTAATGCAGATCTCGGCTTTGACCTTGATCTTTAAAATTCTGCTTGCCACTATTTTCCAGAAGATACGGTTGCAATTATGTATTTTCACGGCAATACTATTTTTCTTTGATAATGGTTACTAATGCAGTGTGACTTCCTTCTACAGGCTACAGCTCTACCTACATATCTGAAGACTACAGCCTACTGGTCTTTTCGGTTTCGTTCACAGTTAATTTAATGAATTTTTGTAATATCTCCTGCAAGTGTACACAGCTGAAAAAATGTGGCTAAAATGGTTTTAAGAAACGACGTTTTTTTTTTTTTTTTTTTTTGTCAGGGAATTTTAAAAACAGTTTGAAATACGAAAAACAACACGATAAACTTCTTTATCTTTATAATTTTAAAACCATTCTTCGGAAATTATTCTGACTTGTGTAAGGAGCTGTTATACACTATATGATATAATGCAATTGATGTAAATAGTGAAATAATGCTATTGATGCAACTAACAAAGTTAAGGTTATTTAAATAAACTGGTTTATTGTGATTATTTGTATGTCTATATGCAAGTTTGCAAAGTTCTTGCTGCTATACTTTGTTCATATAATATCTTTATCCTTCAATATACACATTTATTTGGTGACACTTCTGTAAAGTTTATTGCGGTGTACTTAAGACTATAACAATACAATTCAATAATGAGAAGTTCCGGGCAAAACCAAGTTCAACCGCTCTCCAGATGACGGGTGCTAAAACCATGCTTCACCATATACGATTGTGTAGGGATTTATATCGAAATTGTTTTTTAGTCATGCACCAAGAACCCGGGAAGGTGCTCAACTGTAAAAAGACAAATGAAACCTTGTCAGAAATGAATTTTTAGTCTGGTCCATAAAATCCAATGCAACAAGCACAGTCCTTCCTGTTTCTAATTCTTTCATCACGAAAATACCGACCCACCACTAGAACAAAAACTATCATAAGTTGAGATTTCAAGCAAGTGCACAGAAAGCAGGCAAGACCAATTGATATCTTCCTTGTGTCAAGATATATAGGTGTTTTAAGTAGCTTACGTTGCTAATAAGCTTTGCCCCATGCCATGCAGAATCTGCACCATATGGAGGAGGGATAACTCTGATTCCATTAGACATGGACGGAAAATATCCACGCAGTTCCTTCTCTAGCCTTTCTGGTAAACAATAAGGACATTATTAAGTTTCATTAAGCATCTTCAAGTCAATTTATGAATATTAAAAGCATCTAACTCCGTTTTTTTTTATAACAGAAACATCGTTATTTCTTGGAGCTTATAGTTCCACTTCACATCTGAAGCTGCTGTTTTAAAAAGCTACATAATGACTTTAGGTCAAAGTTTGGACCAATTTTATTTTTGTTTAGATTGTAAGTTTTATTGACCGCGTCTCAAACCTTTGTCAAAGGAAATTAAGTTTGTGCGGAATACTCACTGTACCTGCTAATCCTGGTAAACATGCACTTCCCCCAGCTAGGACTATAGTCTTAAACCAACCTTCATCATCTGTTATATCTGCAGATAGGCAATGGTCCATGCAAAGTGCCACAGCCTGTTGCACACCCATAGCAAGCCTACATCAAAGGGAAAATATTAGATTTTAGATCCACTAAAAGGAAGTAAAAAGAACAGACGAAACCGAAATGTAAAGGGATTGGGTGCTTGGTTTTGGTAAATAGGTGCAAGATTATAATTTATACAATGGGGAAAAAGACATAAATTTGTTTAAAGTAATCCGTACTCTTTTCCCCCACCCCCTCTTAAAATAAAGCTCGAGGCTTTATGACCAACTAAAAGCATATCCCTCTTTGACAGCTCATTATAAGGATCGAGGAAGAGTGATATGGATGTGCTCAATCTAATGAATTCCACAGTTCATCTGTCATTTTGTACTTATTAAATAAATTGTTTGGCACTAACCGCAATCCTATAATTCTCCCTAGTCTATCACAAAAATCAGTACATATTGACTGAAAAATCCGAGAGATACTACTATATCGTCAAACTAAATTGAATTAAGGAATTAAAGAAATAGAAGGGGATAGTAATTCTTATATAAATTATAAACTTTTGTGTGTGTGTGTGTGTATATCCTTTTTGGATTCTACTCCTATCTATTTTTCATTGCTTCTATAAAATCTGGCAACAATTCCAGTAAAGTGATTCACCACAATCTAAGTAACAAGACAGAAACGAGATGTGTACATACAATCCTGCGAGACGTGGCTGAAATAGGATCTCTCCTGTTTGAAATCGTTCTTTTGAAAGTGTAAACCAACCATCTGACGCAACTTCAAGGGATGCTTCTGTATCTTTGGATAATTCAGCTTCATAATCAAGGGCCACATAACAAAGATTCTGTGTGCCATTCAACAAAGAAACATCAGGAAACACGTAATTTGTATTCTAGTGCAAAATGCAAATGGTGGTTATGATACAGCCTTGAATATAACCAGACGAGAACTAACACGTGAAAGAAAAATACAAAAGCATGCAGCATTAAGCTTTGTGTTTGTTCGAGAAAAAACGTTCATGGTCTTTGTCAAGCACACCACACAGGCCACTCCTCACCCTCTGCTAATCTCAATCACCACTTACAAAAACTGTTCTCTCCATACGTCTGGAATCAAACTAGTCCAAAGAGATATACTGTAAGGTCTGTATTAGTCATCTGTTCTTTATCATTTTTCATATGGGTATCTTAAACTCACTGAAACCTACTTCATTATCGAAAGACGGTGAACTGTTGAAACTAGTTCATGCCAGTAAATTAAAGATTCTTTTAGAAGGAAATATGTACTTTTGACCAGATTCACTACTTTACTAATCTAACCGTCATGTATCTTGAGGTTTTCCATGATAATTGAAAGCTTGTAATGTGGCTAGTGAAGCAATGATTATCATACACCTTTTTAGCAAGGTGCATTATTATTATTTTTTTACAATGAAGAGGACTTTGTCTAAGACTAGCCTCCTCGAAATATTGGTAGAGCCCTTACTTATGGGGAGCCAATTAAGCTAAACACAAACACACCAAACAAAAACCACAAACCCATCAACAGGTAAGCACGATAAGGAAACTACTCCGCTTCTTACAAAACTCTGGCGAAGATAAACACTCAAAACCTTTAGATCTATAAAACCTAAAAAGGCACCCAAAACTATACTCTATCTCAAATCCTACTGACTAAAATGTAAACATTATTGGAGATTCGACTAGTTCTCTCCGATCAATTGCCACAGCTGAAGAGGTCCAACACGAGAATGACGTTTACTTTCCTGTAACTGACACACCAATAACTTAGCACAAGTACTAGGCATACACCGAGAAATGTTAAACTCCACTAATAATCTTAATACAACTGCCTAATAAAGAACAACCCGAAACTAGAAGTGATACAGTTTCACTATATTCCCTTAAGACACATGCACCAACCCAGAAAGCAACACCAATAAGGTTTCCTTGGCAAATTTACATGAATACTCAACTTGTCTAAGATCAATAGCCGACCAAAAAACTTGACCAAGGATTATTTCTTAGAAGAAAAGATGAAATTACGGCTGCATTTAAGTCTAATTTTCTTTTGCTTTCTGATATAATAAAAAGTAATCAGATGACAAGTTAGTAATACATGAGAGAGATGTAAAGTCTGCAACCATACTACCTAAAATTTCAATTAGCATAAACATGAAGCAGAAAAGGTACGGAAATGTATATATAATATGTGTTGTGCGTGTAATATGTACACCTCTTTTAGCGATCGCACAGTATATAGGGATCCAAAATTCATATTTCTCTGTTGCATCTGCTCCCTAAGGAATCCAGTCAGTTTTAAAGCTCCTATTCCAACAACTTCCACGCCAATCTTGCGCATTACTTTACCATGTAGAACTGTGAATGACATTGACAATAAAGAAAAGAAAAGCTCAGGTAAGCTGATGCAGAATCAGGAAAAAAAAATCATAGATACATCAATAAGTAGAACTTTGGCTGAATTATATGCATGACCATGACATGTACCATGTGGATACACATGGAGGCGTGAGCTTCTATCATCTAAAATTTTGATATAGACATACTAAAGCTAAGGCTCTAAAAGGAAAGGAAAATGGTAAATCACATGGTGGAAGCAACAATTTGATTGTTCAAAAAAATTATGAAGACAATACTGATTCATAAGAAAGAAAAAGATGCTTGTCAGGAGGAATTTTTTTCATATATTAGTGTCTACGGTAGGAAGAGAAGGAAAACAAGAGAAAGGACAGCTTACTTGGAACAACTGATGTTTGGTGGAAACCAATATTAACAACAATGCCCGAAGTCCGTCTTGCCGCAAACAAAGCTAAAGTGGCCTACATCTCTTACAAGAATGGCATTAGGGGTAATACATGAAAGGTAATTGCAATTATGTATTCATACATAATAGACACCTCAATTGTATCAATACTTAAGTATGTTAAATTTTTTACGTTTCTGACAGTATGCAAGTGATACAGCTCTTCATTGAACTTGATTTTTTCATATAGGCAATAAAGTTCAATTAATTTACTGAACTAAACTCAAAGTCAATATGAGAGTGATGTCTCATTCAAGTTCTCCTCTATGAATGTAGCTGATGCATGAAAGTTAAGTCTAAAGTCAACTATGGGAATTTAAGCCTTACTTGTTGTGATAACTAGGTATAAGAAACCTAACGAGAGGCTACCAACCTAAGCAGCTATTTTTAATTTAAATAAGATCGCCGAGTACATGAATATTCAATGCAGAATTTTATTTAGCACCCTCGTTATTTTTTTACATTAACAAATTTAAATATTAATACAACATATTTCCAAAATAGAAATTGTAGCATTGTCAATAACTAGTACAGACAACACAAAGAAGAAATTATATCCGATGTAAGAGGGATCTCATCCAAGCACTACTAAATGTCAAGGGTTTGATTCTCATGAATGACATATTTGAACATAAATCTATTTTGTGAGATTTAAAGATACAAATAAAGGTATAAGATTTGATTCCCATTAACAACATAACAAATATAAAAATATATATATATATATACACAAACACAAACACACACAACACACACACACACACAATATATCTTGTCGTCGTTAACACAACTTGCATAGAAAATTCTAACAGATTTATACTTTATTTCAGTTAGTATGATAAAAATGTAGAGATAACTTACATCTGATTCCGATATTTCATCTTTTTACTTGGACTTTTTTTTTTACAATAAGCGGGACTTTTTGATTGAAGTTGTCTTACTTCACAATACAGTTTTTACCAAACTGCAAACCAAGTGTATGAGTACATTTCGACTGCTTCAATGATATTATTTATAAGATCTTAACATAAAAAAGAATGTAGAACTTATCAATATGCCATACATATCTTTACATCTACTTCGCAAACTCGAGCAAATACTAGCATTATCTATCTTCTCTTGGTAACAAGAGGTCCAGGATTTGAGCCTCAGTAGAGAAATGTGTGTGTGAGCATTTAAATTTTTGAGATTACACTTTTTCAAAAAAAGAAAATTAAGCAAACCAGCAAAGTAGAAATAGAGGAATATGGTCAACTACTACCTGGTTGATAGCAACAATAGCTGGAACATCCATGCCATATAGAGCCAAGTACATGGCTTCCTTTAGCTGTCTTCTAGCCGCTTTAGCAGAGTCTGTATCTAAAATATCATAAATACAGAAGTACAACAATCAGGAGTAGGTCAATCAGACCAAACATAAGAGAAGAACTGTATGCTCTCACTTGAATGGTATTACATCACTTGAATGGTATTACATTTTAGGCGAAGTGATAGGAAACAACATACAGGAATAATATTTCTGGATATTAAGATTACATTGTTCTTCAGTCCATTTTAAATTATGTCCTCAAATTCATATGGAAACTTTGGTATGGTATATAAGGGTGACAAAATCAGACCGGACCCAACAATCCAACTACAATTCAACCCAAGATATACGAATTGGGGTCAAGATTTTTCGGGTTCGAGACCAAGAAAAATTGGCTTAATTTGGGTTGACTTTGAGTAACCTGAAAGTCCTGAAAGTTACCCAAAATAACATACATATCAATACATTATAAGTTATAATATACATTATACGAGAAAAGGCCCCAAATAGCACCTTTTCAAACAAAAATGCCCCAAATGACATAATATAAAAAGTTGGCCCCAATTAGCACTCATTAACGCTACACGATGTAGCGTTAAGGTTTTTTTTTAAAAAAATTGATTGAAACGCAACGTGATGTTGTGTCTTCACTATTTATTATTTTTATAATTTTCAAACTTAACTTCATGTCACGTTTTGAGCCCGGAAACACCAGTTAATGTTACGTCATCAACAATTATTTTTTATTTAATATTTTAAAAAATTTAAGGGTGTACCCTAATTTAAATTTTTTAAATTTTTTAGGGTTCAATAATCCCCTTTAGGGTTTAAGAAATATTAAAAAATTGAATAAAAGCCACAACTACTCAACAATTTTTAACATTTTAGGGTACACCAATCCCCTTTTGGGTTTTAAAACATTTAAAAATAAATTAATAAAAGGTACACCGATTTAGGGTTTAGGATTTAGGGTTTAGGGCCCTAAACCCTAGAGCCTAAACCTTAATTAAAGCTAAAACATTAGGAACCGAACTCTAATTATTAACGGTTTTTAATATTTTGGGGTTCACCAATTCCCGATTTGGATTTTAGAAATATTAAAATATATTAATAAAATCTGAACAAAACACCCAATGAAGTAGCATTTTAAAGTGCAAAACGGCACCTCAAATTAAGTTTGGAGAGAGAAATGACTGTAACGCAATTTGAAGTTGCGTTAGGTCTTTTAAAAAAATAATAAAAATTGTATAACGCAACTTGAAGTTGCGTTTTGGCTCTTTAAAAATAAAAATATATAGTTCACAACGCAACACGAAGTTGCGTTAAGATTAGAATTCTAAACGCTTCCCGATCTAGCGTTTTAGAGTGCTATTTAGGGCCATATTTTCAGGAAGTGACATTTGGGCATTTCTCTCCTAAATTGTGTCATTTGGGGCCAACACCCACATTATACCTGGTACAATAATTTACATGGTGGCCCAACCTACTTGTAAAAGAACAGCCAAGCCTAAATACACATAGTGAACAAAAACCCTACTTTTAGATTTCAATCTCCGCATCTCTTATTAACTCCTTTTTCTTCTTCTTTCAATCCCCTCTTCTTCCATCTCTTTGTATTATTTTCTTCGATTTTTTATGTAATTTCTTATATGTTTGATTTTTTCTAGATTTTTTGAATCTGTTTAATCACCAACCCAAAAATCTAAACTTCATCACTTTTCTTATATTTAGTCTATATAAATCTCTTATTTTTATCTATATATACCCATACAAATAGATCTAGGTATCTTCGTATGATTATTATTCAATATGACATTGTTCGAAGTTATTGATAAAGCTTGGTTAAATATGCAGTTGGGTTAACTGTTCGTGTCAAATGGGGTGCGTTTGGTTTATTTAAGATTCCATCCAGTTGTGTTCAGGTTGTAGGCTAAGACCCGAATAATTTTTGGCTCGAGTTTGGATAGATCTTCATCTATGTGTCTTCATAAGATTATTATTCAACAAACCTTGTTGGAGGTTGTTTAAAAGGCTTGGTTGAATCTGCAGTTCGTGTCAAGTGGATTGTGTTTGGTTTATTTAAGATTCTACCAAGTTGTGTCGAAGTTGTAGGCTAAGACCCGAATTAATTCTCAGGCCGGGCAAAGTCAACCTGACCCGAAACACAAAATTGCCACTCCTAATGGTATATAATGAAAATGTAATACTGTAAGCAATATACCAAACAAACCCCTGTAAATTATATAATCTCATTTCCTCATTAAAAAATAAACTCCTAATTCGACCCCTATGAATTATTAGAATCTTACTACTGTTTATTTTTGATGTAAAATAGATTTAATAATGAAGTGACTATGGAATAAAAATAATAACAAGATAGCTTGGGTGGATAGCCCAAGTAACAATATTTGGATATTGAAGGATTTAGGGTTTGAGATTTAGGTTAATTTGATTGACTTAAATCTGTTTAACAGTGATGCTTAGATGGAAGTAATAAGCAGGTAGGGTTTATGTTGGGTAACAAAGATCCATGAAAAAAGAATCTCAGTTAAGCTCTAATGCAAATTTGATGTAGGAATGATTTAATAAAGAAGGGACTAAGGAATAATTATAATAAATTAATAGCTTGTGTGGATTAATAGCAGAAAATCTGCCATCCCAAGTAACAATATTAGGAGATGAAATCGCATAACAATCCATATCTCAAGGTCCAACAGTGGAAGGAAGAAGCTCAATCAGTATTAATGTAATGTCATATTTATTATTAAGCATCCCTTTACACAGGATCAAAACACAAGCATATAGTGATAATGGGCCCACGAGTTGGCTACAACTAGTGCAACTAAGATTAAATATGATTAAACTTTTTGCTAATAAATAAAAGTCCCTTTTATTTATATTCACCATCAATTTTGGCTTCATCCTTTTTTTAATTAAGAAGTCAATTTTTTTACGCATAACCCATTATCTACACTCTTTATTAGAAGTCATGACTTTTTCACTTGCATCCTTTCACATTATTATATTTGATTTCACCACCTAAATTTATTTTTTATTATTTTTCTATATCTATCTTTACAAGTATAGATTCATTAAAATCCTATAGTCCTACCTCTACAAGTATAGATCCATTTGAATCCTACTTTTATAGTCCTCGAGGACTAAAAGATACAAAATTAGGATACCACCACTACTATATGTTTTAAGATTTAGAAATAGAACAAATTATATAAATCATGTTTGACTATTTGTCTTCTTTTTTTATTTATAATTATAAGTATATGACAATGTTTAATATTAACTTTTTTATTATATGTATGTACCTTTTATTAGAAGTCGAAAACTTTTTTTATTAGCATCCCATAATTTATAATCATTGTTAAAAAACAATTTTTCACTTATACCAATTATAGTACTATTTTCTTTCACCTGTCTATATTCATTTCTTATTAGTCTGTTTTACATTTGCCCCTAAGCTTTACTTAGGATCATTATTTGCTTGAGTATTTCCCAACCTTTGGCTTGCTTTCTTTGTAGGTATCGACGACCAAGTCTCCCGGGGAAATTTATAGAAACTCGAAACCAAAGAGTCTTCGCATAACGGTCTTTCCGATGATGAGCCTTTTTTGGGCCATATAAATGTTGAAGATGAGCTCCTGAAAGATGGGTCTCATTCATACTTTAGTGACGTCGACGATGACAAGGTCTTGAGAATATCAAAAGGTGTCTATAATGAGAATCTTTTTGCCCTTCAGTGTGATTAAAAGAATCTTGATGTGGACTCTGCACTTAAGCTTTAGAATCTTAATATTCACTTCATTTTAATTTTTTAGTCTCCAACTGATAAACTTCTTGTGTTGAGGTCCTTCTTCATCAACACAGTAATCCTTTTCTTAATTTAATAACCCAAAATTGTGAAAAAACTACAATTTTAGAAATGTTGATGCCATTTTTCGTCAAAGACTAGGTGTTAGGGATATATTATAGGTGTGCGTGCATAGCTTAAAGTTTAATAGTGAAAATAAGGTTTAGGGAGCTTGATACTGCATATGAGGTTCTGAGTCTTGAACTTTGACATGGTTAAATGCTTTGATGAGGTTTTTGTGAGTTTCTCTACACCCCCTTTCCTGAAATATAGATTCAGAGAATCCTAATTCTACGATTCTTAAGGACTAAAAGATATAATTAGAATCCTACCAGAAGTGTTAATAATTTTAGAACATAATAATAACTTTATATAGACCATGTTTAATTATTTATCTATTTTATCATTTGGAAATACAAGTAGATAACCCACCTTAATATTAAGATCATAATATTAATTTTATAAAATAATATACAAAAATAAATATATAAATTCCAAACAACGTCAAATTACCAAGTGCTAGAAAAGGTAAATAACTATGCATACAGTAAAATAGCACCACACAACTCAAATAAAGAACTGACCATCATACTGGCATATTGGAACAGATACAACAACCGGATGCCTTGACGACTTGACCTGCATCCTGCAATTTAATTATTGTACCAGTATTAATACAATTTAATTATTGCACCAATATTAATACAACTGAAACATAGGTAACAAAAAAATGAGAAGCAAATAATTACCACCCAACATGGTGCATTATACTTTTATAAACATTAAGTGAAATTACAGTGGTAGTTTACTACCAATTTTGTTCTTTATGATATTCTAATATGTAAGGAACCAGCGACATGTTTCAGGTGCCAAACATGTGATCTCTATCATCTCTGATTTGTTCCTACTGATATATCATATCGATGTGACTAGTAAAAAGGGTATGATATATCATATCGACGTGACTAGTAAAAAGGGTATGATATAGTATCTGAGTCCGATCTTTTGTATTGAAATCAGACACTTAGTTACAACAATATGTTTCAAAATGGTATACAAGGCTTCTTGAGAACTTACTTATAGTTTACAAGGTCCCTGGGTTACTTGTTTCTTTTTCATCCTTCACATATGGATCCCTACGTCGTTACATTACATTTAGAATTAGGAATAGGTGTAGGAATCGGACCAGCTTTTTACATATCTCTCGTTATACATAATAGATGCATCAAACTTAATGTAGTAGACATCACTTTAATATTTTCAAAATAAATTAAAGTCACATACATAACTATTTGTCAAGATTGCATGCCAAGTCCACACACTCGTGACTGATTATGGATTCATAACCAAGAATCCTAATCCTATAAAATTATGGAAGTCGTGCTAGTATGAAGAGAGACTAAGATTTAGATGTGCTACAACTTATTATGTCAAATTCAAACTCTAAATAATCAAATGCAATGTTACAGCCTAAACAAGGAGACATACCTACTATAGATTGTTGCATAGAAATGTCTCAGTCGAGAGTACAATGGAGACTCAATGTTACCAAATTCCTGTACTTCATAAAGCAATGTCAATTTCCAAAACATAAGTTCACATAGAGAGCATCAATGTATTTAAACTGGCTATCACTATTGATGCAGGACAAGAATTGAAAAGCAATTATCAAACAAAGATTTATCAAAAAGCAATAAATTATACGAATCCCAAGAATAATCAATAATATTATTCCCAAGAAAAAGTGTATAATCAAAGCTTCCGTAATAATGTGGGGATTGCAATGCTTATATAGGGAATATAAACCCTAATAAATAACTTAATGGACTAAATGGACTAAGGCCTATAAACAATTGGGCTTTATTATAAATAAACTACTTAATTAATAAACTCCTAACCCACATATAAAATATACAGATAAATACATCATTTATCTTTACACTAAATAAATATAAACTAATTAATAACATATATATTAATTCTTTATTCTCGTTCCTCATCATTACATATATATTAATTAATTATTCTCGTTCCTCATCAACTATGTATACATTATTTATTGTGAGACCCTAAAGAAAAGCAGGAAGGTTACCAAAAATGTTGCTGACCTCCCAGATGGTGAATCATATTTGCTCCATCCATATTTGCAATAGCCCGAACCACCTTATTTTACATAAGAAAATTATGACGCTGCATTATACACTGTAATTTCCATTTGGCCAATCAGATGTCCATTTGCAGGTACTACTTTATAAAATAATACAGAACCAAAATGTGATAAACAAACAAACTCCCCATCTGTCACATAATCTGGGCCCTAAATTGAGGTTTAACTCTCGTTTTGGGACTACTCACTACTGATCAAAACCTAATGTACATCAAGTATCGCACTTTCTTTTAGTAAAAGAAGGTCCCTTGCGTGGGAAGAGTGCAGTACATACAAGTACAGAGAAACTAACAATACACTTTGAAGAACTATGGAGATTAATACACACCATCAATGATAATAGCACCAGGGACCCTTGCGCGTTGGCCATAGATATGCATGAAGGATAGCTCAGGCATCTGCCTAGGCAATGCTCTACAATCAGATACTATATTATTAGAGATGCATACAATACAGAACAAGTTGCTCTTGCACAACCAGATGTGTTTAAATGGAAGTAATTAAAAATATTCTTCTTCTGGTTGAAATATGAATTGACATAACGCAGTCAACCTCTTAACACACAAAAAAAAAAAAAAGGAAGAAGAAGAAAGAAATCACTGCATCACTGTGACACTACTACAAAATTAACCAATTTTAAAAACAGGTCTGGTATAGATATACAGTCATTAGTTTGCAGAATGACGAAATGAGACTTTTTGAAACAGGATAAGGAATTTTTGAGGATGTAAGATCCAAGCAGCTGAAAGGGTGAATGCACAGACCTATAGTCCATAGCCCTTCAGCTATGACTGGTAAAATAAAGCAAGCTCTGTGTAAATTATTTACTATTACTATTACTGGTTTATGGTCAATTACAGGAATTTAAACACTCACACTGTCACACACACATCCTTCCGCGGAGACCAAAACCTTCGACCTCTTGGTACAAGGGTAGAGGGGTATCCACTAGGCTAAAGCCTTGCAGATCTTTGTCTAAAATTTTGTGAAGAGTTGAAAATAATTTGTAACAAGTACAGTTAATCAAAACTAACTCTACACAAGTATGAATAAGCACATACAAATGCAGCTGAATTTAAAAAAAATTAAGGAAGCATTTTTATATAATGCATATACACAGGCTTCCGAAACCTTCAAACTTAAATAATTAAAATATTTTTATTTTTTTAGTCTAAGATTAAAACATAAATAAATTTCTTCTTAACATACCATCATTAGTACTAGTCGGTAACCCGTGCGAAGCACGGGCCCAAATTAAAATAAAGTAGTAATATCAAATACTATGAAGCCTGTTAAATTAGGCGTTACAGAGATTGAACTTGATAAGAGTGTATAATAAATAAATATTATTTAATTATATGTAATCATAGCAAATTAAACTCAAGTGAAATCGAAGTTACATTATAAATAAATCTTGTATAATTACGTAGTTGTAGGGAATTGAACCCTGGCGAAATCAAATAAGTATAATTATATAAATTCTTTATATAATTACGTAGTTCGGGGAATCGAACCCGAGTCTAGAATGAGATTAGATAGATAAGGCAAGTACCAAAATTTGGTACTTTTGTTACTTTGGTACTATTGTGTTCCATTTAAAGGGTGTTTTGCTTATTAATAAAGAACACCATTAGTTAAACTAATCTACAATCCTCAAGTTAGGAGAAAACAATTAGGTCAATGAATCAAAATTACTCAACCTGATCATAATAGCTTAAACTAATCTACACATTAGCGCATCGTTAAAAACAATAAAATCAAAACACAAATACGCAAATATATGACAAAAATGATATCGAAAACGTACAGAAGATGATTATAACCGGAGCGCAAGTAATTCTCAGCGAAGAAAACAGACTCCCAAGGCAACTCAGTATTCTGCAGAAAATAAATCCACAAGCGATTATCGGAGACAATAAACTTCCAGTACTTACACACAACGGATAGCTTAGCGGTTTCTTTAGGTCCAAGTAATTTGAGAATTTGAATGAATATATCCAAAGGTATTCGATCAAATGCGCCAATGAAAGATGCGTGTAAACATATATGATCAATATCAACGTTATATGATGATGATGATGATGATCTGATAGGGTTCAATGTTGAATTAGAGCTTGAGGCTGAGCGGTTTGAAACTGATTCCCACACTTTTTTTAACAGCGTGGTCGCCATAGCGAGGCCAGGGGGTTGTTGAGGAGTGAAATGTTTGAGAAGTCTTGTGAATTAGAAGGGGGAGGGAGGGGGTGACACGTGGGAGTGTGTCAGCCGGGTGATTTTGGTTTTGGAGGGGTGGTTAAGTGTTTATGGCTAGGGCGGGGACCGACGGGGGCTTGGAGGTTCGGATTTCACGCACTTTTATTGAGATGGTTTGGGTTTAGTTCGCCAAACTGGACTAGAGGACTAGACCATTGCTGGTTATCATTTGTTTCATTTTGACTTTGTTAGTATTATCTTTTCTAGTATGTGTATACAATATTTTTACAATATTAGTAAATGGTATATGTAAGGCTGTAAACGAACCGAGCTGTTCGCGAACAAGCTCGGCTCGGCTCGTTAAGGGCTCGGTTCGGCTCGGCTCGTTAAGGACTCGAGCTCGAGCTCGAACACAGAAATTTGTTCGT